>VDFB02270651.1:52286391-52375585 GCA_007258455.2 Sequoia sempervirens | reverse complement strand
TTTTCTCCTTTCTATCAGAAGGGTATCATCTCTACAAAAAATCCCTCACCCTAAAATATCTTGGCCATAGACCCTCTATCTCATTGTGGGGATCCCTAATCATGCATGAGTTTATGAGGCTAGCTCTATTCCATTGATTTCTTGTGTCAAAGTACACAATGGTTGCTTATCTAGCTCCTCTAGGGGCCATTGAATTTGCAATGGAAATTCCCTTTTAGAAGGGAATAATATGCTTAAATGTCCAACCCATAATCAAGGAAAAGTGGATAAATGACCATGCCTCACAATGGGCAATTCAACACAAGTCATGATGTGCATGGTCCAAGATGTCAACACCTAATACATAAACTTTTCCCTGCTCCTAGTGAATGATAAGGGTCAAACTAACTACCCTAAATTTGGTAGGATATAACTCACAAAACTAATAGAAGTAAAATATAGGGTGGAGAGAGTTTTTCTTGAAGTGTGTACATGTGGGTCTACCTTAGTCAAAATGGTTACCATATTTTCAATCCTCATCTTTTCTAAAAGCTCTTTGTTAACTATGATTTTAAATTCAAAGCTCAATTTTCTTAGAAATCACCAAATGTGTGAATTCAAAAACACCTAATTCTGAGTATATAACACAAGCGCAGACAACTGAGAGGGGGGTGAATCAGTTGTCACTGAATTTCAAACTTATTTAACTTATTAATCCTTGTTCTCAGATCTGATCAATATCAATGAAAGCATGAATCAACAACACATCAAAAACACACATAACACCAAGATTTTTTACGTGGAAACCCTATTAGTGGAAAAACCATGGTGGAGGTCAGTCCACAAGATTATACCTTGTTAAAAGTATAAGAATAAATAGGGAATGCACATGCATTCAGGCACACTTCCTAGAGCTCACTGCTCAATTACAAAGGAAGACACACTGTCTTATAGAGAGATTTGGATTATAACCATCTGGATTTTGAACTAAGAAAATAGCATCTGCTAATGCCTAATTACAGTTCTAGTTAAGCACATGAACATTTCTTCACTCTTCTTCACACTTTTCTCTGCCTTTGAATGATTTGGACATTATTTTCACATCTCATACACAAGTACTTCTTCTAGCACACTTCAATTTGAATAAACAAACACTCTTATATATCTGCAACATGAAATTACATTGCTACAAGTCGGCCACAAAGAAATAATAAAATGAATACAAATTGTCGACCCAAAACAATAGATAATTTTCAATGCAAATCAACCAAGGTCGGCCACAACATAGTGAAGACCCAAATAAACATTTCCAACATAAAAACACTTCAATTAATTTCTCCTCAAATATCCACAACACGATTCAACACCTTGTTGGCCAAGAACATGAAAAACATGATCACTCAAGAGAAAGTCTCAAATCACGAGGACAATGATCAATGCAAACATGCAACACATATAGAGCACGATCTAGAAACATCCACAAGCATCATGAATCACCAGAGAAGCATCCGCATCAACTGAACTAACTGGAATCACATAATCTTCATTCAGGAACACAAACTGAAGTAACAAAAAAACTATCAAAATATAAATCTTCATAACTCTATTAAATCTTCACGCGAATCTCTGAAACTCAAAGTGGATAAACTAGATATACTCAAAAAGAAACCCTTTAGTCCACAACCTTTGATCAACAACGTACGGAACACACTGACAGACAAAACATCACTTCACCACTAACAACCTGCAACTCATTCCATTACAATTTTCTCAATATCTTCAACATATACAGCTTCAAATGCACTAATTAGTGTTGACATCAATGACAACCACATATCAGCAACACAACCACAACATCCAACAATCTCCCCCTTTGGCATTGATGTCAACACATGATGTGAAAAACACCATCAACACAACTATCTCTTAACACTTACTCCCACTTAGGTTATGACTATTTTTCTCCTCAACTCTTTCACATGATCTTCTCCCCACAAGGCTCTTTTCCCCAGATAATCACCAGTTTTTCACATTACTCTACTCCCCCTTTGACATGAATGAAAAAGATCTCTAAGCTTTGAACCACATATCATAATTTTTGAACCATCTGACTACTCCCCCTAAGTAGCAGCCACCACATCAATCGGAATTAAGATATGATTATGAAATGCACAAACTGATGCAATGCAATGAATCCTTAGTTCTGATTAGGAGGGGTAATCACCCCTAACTTCCCTCTGAGATACTCAAAAGTATCCTTAGGCAATGGCTTTGTAAAGATATCTACAATATGCTCCTTAGTAGGCACATACTCCAATCTGACTTCCTTTTCATTTACCTTTTCTCTCAAAAAGTGAAAATTGATAGATATATGCTTGGTTTTTTAATGCAACACCGGATTCTTAGAAATGTTAATGACACTTTAATTATCACAGAATATAGCAATAGGCTCATTATAGACAACTCTGATATCCTTCAATATCCATTTCATCCATAGGACTTGAGTACAATTGTTAGCAGCAGCAATGTATTCGGCCTCTACAGTAGATAAAGAAATGGAATTCTTCTTTTTACTCAACCATGAGATTAGCTTCTTACCCAAGAAAAATGCACCACCACTAGTACTTTTTCTATCATCCACATCTCCTGCCCAATCAACATCAGTAAAGGCACTCAAGGTAAGATCATCATCTTTAGCATACCATAGACCAAAGTCAACTTTTCCCTTCAAGTATCTAAAAATTCTCTTCACAACAGTTACATGAGATTCCTTAGGATCGGCTTGAAATATAGCAAAAATACATATAGCATTCATGATATCAAATCTAGTTTGAGTCAAGTAAAGCAATCCACCAATAATGGATCTGTATCTAATTTGATTTTCCTTTGGAGAGTCATCTTATGTTGTCAACTTGCATCCAGTCACCATAGGTGTACCGACTTGCTTTGAATCTTCCATACCAAATTTCTTTAGCAATTTTTTCACATACTTGGATTTAGATATAAAGATCCCTTTGTCTAATTGAGTAATTTGTAATCCCAAAAATAATTTCATCTCTCCAATCATTGGCATCTCATTAGCAAAATTCATGCACAAACTATCATCTCCTTCAAAAATGATATCATCAACAAAAACTTCCACAATCAAATCTTTATCATCATTCTTGAAATACAAATTACTATCAGCAGTACCTTTGTTAAATCCAAGCTTCAACAAATATTTATCCAATCTGCAATACCAAGCTCTAGGGGCTTACTTAAGTCCATACAGTGCTTTCTTCAACCAACAAACCATATCTCCCTAGTCAATCAATTGAAATCCATCAGGTTGCTCAACATATACCTCTTCTTCCAGTTTTTCATTTAGAAAAGCATACTTGACATCCATCTAATAAACCTTGTAGTCTTTGTAAGCAACATAAGCACGAAACAGTCTCACAGCTTCAATTCTAGAAATAGGGGAAAAAGTCTCTTCAAAATCAATTCCTTCCATTTCATAATATCCCTTACAAACTAGTCTTGCTTTGTTTCTAACCACTTCACCTTGCTCATTCAATTTTTTTCTAAAGACCCATTTAGTTCCAATTACATTTTTATCCTTACGTCTAGGAACAAGAATCCATGTATCATTTTTCTCAATTTGTTGTAGCTCTTCTTTCATTGCTTCAACCCAATGTTCATCTTTGCATGCTTCATTTACACTAGTAGGCTCAGTCTTTGAAATCAAACAATATTCTTCTGCAATTTTTCTCCTAGTCTAGACACCTTTATTCTTATCACCAATAATTTGATCTTCTGAATGATTCAATCTTACATACCTCGAAGTCTTAGAATGTTCTTGAATTTCAGGCTCTTCTAATCTCTCTTCTACTCTTTCACTAGTTTCATCTTCCTCTTGATATTCTTGATTCACCGAAATAATTTGCACTTGATTTGAAGTCTGACCTTTGTTTGTACTATTATTCTGATCATTAGAGTCATATCCACAAGTTCTGGACGGTCTAGCAATATCTTCATCAACCTTAACATTTGCACTTTCAACCATTTTCTTCAATCTCTTATTGTAACCCCAGTAGGCCTTGCTTTTAGTAGAATAACCCAAAAAGATTCCTTCATCACTCCTAGCATCAAACTTTCCTATATCTTCATCTCTTCTGATATAGCATCTACTCCCAAAGATTTTGAAATATCTAACAGTAGGCTTATGACTAGTCCATAGCTCAAAAGGGGTCTTACCAGTATCACCTTTGATTTGTACCCAATTGAGAATATACACAACAGTACTCATAGCTTCTCTCCAATAGATATGAGGAACATTTCCTTCTAGCATCATAGTTCTAGCAGCATCTTGAACTATTATGTTCTTTCTTTCCACAACTCCATTTTTTTGAGGGGTCTGCAATACAAATAATTGTCTCTTTATTCCATGTTCTTCACAAAAGGAATTAAATTCATTGGAAGTGAATTCACCACCTCTATTTGATCTCAAACATTTAATCTTCAGACTAGTCTCTGTCTCAACCATAGCCCTAAAGATCTTGAACTTTTCCAGAGCTTTAGATTTCTCCCTTAAGAAAGTATCCCACATCATTCTTGAATAATCATGAATAAGCAACATGAAATACCTGTAACCTTGTAAACTTATGATTCTAGAGGGACCACACAAATCAGTATGCACAAGCTCCAACAATTCATTTGAACAATGTTGTTTGCTCCAAAATGAAATTCTAGTTTTCTTTCCCAACTGACATTCCTTGCAAATGACATTAGTAGGTTTTACCAACTTAGGTAGATCTCTCACAGCCTTAGTAGAACTTATCTTGACAATGTTATCAAAGTTAACATGACACATTCTCCTATGCCACAACCAACTTTCATCAACTTGAGAAATAAAACAAATTTCACTAGCAGCATTCAGATGAAAGATATTACCTCTTGTTTTTGTACCTAAAGCAATCACATTTCTAGAACATCCCAAATTCTGCACTTTCAATCCTTGAACTGAAGATTGTAACCCTTATCAACCATCTATCTGACACTTAAAAGATTATACCTCATACCTTCCACATACAAGACATCATCAGTATTATTCTTACCATCAAGAGAAATGCATCCTCTTCCACAGATCACACCACTTGTGTTATCACGAAATCTCACAACACCACCATCATACCTTTCCAAGCTTACAAACTTACTTTTTTCTCTAGTTATATGATGTGAACATCCACTATCAATTACCCATTCATCTTTCTCTTCAACTCGAGCAGCTAGGGATTTCTCCTCATTTGTACAACTAGCAGATTCAGTAGAGACGGGATTATTTTCCTTGATACTAATAAACACCCATTCGTCTTCACCTTTATCAGATTCATCATTTGTCACACCTTCATCAGCACCATAGTAACACTTCTTTTGAAATTTATGCTTGTTATTTCTTGGTTTAGAATCTCTTTTTGAACACCTTGATGCAAAATGACTGATCTTATTGCAAGAAAAACATTTAAGAGGAAATTTTCCTTCATACTTACCTTTTCCTCTTGGTACTCTCTTAACAATAAGTGCTTCCAACTCTTCTAGCTCTCTTTCTTCTTCTTCAATCTGTATGATTTCATCCTCATACTTGAATGTCTTTCTAGATGAACTCTCACTCAGATCATATCTTTGTCTATCTCTTATGGAAGTAGTAGCCTTAAATGCATATTCAACCTTAGGAAGGGCATCACCAAATTTGCTCAACTCAAAAGTAGTCAGCTTACCTACCAACATATCTCTAGTTACATTTGTTACAGTCTGGAGTTCTTCAATAGTTGTAGCTTTGACTTTATAAGCATTAGGTAAGGATCTAAGCACTTTAGCAACAATCTCTGATTCTTCCAACTTTCCACCAGCACATTTGATACCACACACAAGTTCATTCACTCTTTGCATGAAAGTAGTAACATTTTCATCATCACCCATTCTCAATATTTCATATTTCCCTTTTAGACTTTGCAACTTAGCAATCTTCACATTAGCATCACCTTCATACAAAGTTTCCAACTTTTTCCAGATCTCATAAGCAGTCTTCAGATCCATAACATTAGTCATCTCAGTATCAGTCAAAGCACTCAACAATGCTTCCTTAGCCCTGATATTATACTTAGCATCCCCGATCTCAGCAGAAGTCGTAGGACCATTCGGTGGTATAACATACATATTACTTGTAATACTCTAGTAGGGTTCACCAATCATCTCAAATGGCACTCCATTCAAGTCTTCCACAAAGAATAATTTGTTCCATTAAATCTCAAACTATCGTTCTTATATGTCGCCATCCCAGATCACCTCAAGTTGTTAACCTTCTTCCAAGGAACTAAGCTCTGATACCAAATGTTGGCAACACAAGGGAAGACAACTAAGAGGGGGGGTGAATCAGTTGTCACCGAATTTCAAACTTATTAAACTTATTAATCCTTGTTCTCATACCTAATCAATATCAATGAAAGCATGAATCAACAACACATCAGAAACACACATAACACCAAGATTTTTTATGTGGAAACCCTGTTAGGGGAAAAACCACAGTGGAGGTCAGTCCATAAGATTATACCCTGTTAAAAGTATAAGAAGAATAAATGGGGAATGCACATGCATTCAGGCACATTGCTTAGAGCTTACTGCTCAATTATAAAGGAAGACACACTGTCTTACAAAGAGATTCGGATTACAACCATCCAGATTTTGAATTGAGAAAATAGCATCTACTAATGCCTTATTACAGTTTTGGTTAAGCACATGAACACTTCTTCACTCTTCTTCACTCTTCTTCACACTCTACTCTACCTTCGAATGATTGGGGCATTATTCGCACATCTTATACACAAGCACTTCTTCTAGCACACTTCAATTCGAATAAACAATTGCTCTTATATATCTGCAACATGAAATTACATCGCTACAAGTCGGCCACAAAGAAATAATAAAATGAATACAAATTGTCGGCCCAAAACAATAGATAATTTTCAATGTGAATCAACCAAGGTCCACCACAACATAGTGAAGACCCAAATCAACATATCCAACACAAAAACACTTCAATTAATTTCTCCTCGAAGATCCATAACACGCTTCAACACCTTGTCGGCCAAGAACATGAAAAACATGATCACTCTAGAGAAAATCCCAGATCACGAGCACAATGATCAATGCGGATATGCAACATAGATATAGCATGATCTAGAAACATCCACAAGCATCATGAATCACCAGAGAAGCATCTGCAGCAACTGAACTAACTAGAATCACATAATCTTCATTCAGGAACACAAACTGAAGTAACAGAAAAACTATCAAAATACAAATCTTCATAACTCGATTAAATCTTCACACGGATCTCTGAAACTCAATGTGGATAAACTAGATATACTCAACAAGAAACCCTTTAGTCAAAAACCTCTTATCAACAATGTAGGGAACTCACTAACAGACAAAACATCACTTCACCATGGACAACCTACAACTCATTCCATTACAATTTTCTCAATATCCTCAACATATACAGCTTCAAATGCACTAATGCTAATAGTGTTGACATCAATGAAAACCACATATTAGCAACACAACCACAACATCCAACATAAACTACACTCTATCACAAATGGATTTCATAATTTTTGAATATTTTGAGCTAATTACATGTTCAAAATATACTTGGTTCACCTTATGTATTTTTTCAAGATCCAAATAGATGGGAGGAGCTCACACACATGTAGTATTTTCTAACCTTCACATATGATAAGTAAACCTCTTTGAAATTTATTATGAAATTTATGTTTGATATTTCTATATACTACACATGATCTTTCTTTTTTTTTTGGAAACCTAGATAAGGGACAAAAGCAAGGTAATTTCATGCTTATTCTAGAAGACAACACCTACCCAATATAGTAGAATGTCTTTCTCAAAGGGGAAAATATGTAAATGCCCAAATATATATGGTCATATATTATAAATTTTTATGACAATTAGTAGTCCAACACATGTGATGCAGAGCAGGGGAAGAAGTTACATGATTGATACCATATTTCACAACAATGGGTTCATTCATCTCTCAAAGTTCAAAGGAAATCATAATAGGGCAGACTTCCTTAACAAGGGTAGACATTTGATCTTCAAAGTAGCAAGCCATTCAAGGGTAACCACAACCCACAATCACCCACAAGGATCCTTTGGTCTTCAACCTATCAAACTCACTCAAGTAACCACTCACAAGAACTCTCAAACACCAACAAATGGGCCTTCATTCACAAATTGCCCCTATAACCTAATAGCCTTTCAAAATGACATTTTTGTCAAAAACTTTTGGGGAAGACCTAATACCCAAAATATGAAAACATATTCAGATACCCTTTTTCCACTCTTCAATTTATCAAAAAACTAGATAGGGTTACTTTGAAATGAAAAGGTCAAAAATTGACTATCTCGCTTTATGATTAGGCCTAATTAGGCAACTAGGCATGTGAAGTACTAGGGATTGATCCCAAAGGCCTCTCAATGAATGCTCCAACAATTCCCTTACTCTAACAGGTTTTCCACACACTCTTCAACATCTCCCAATAGTCAAATCAACCTTGCTTAGATTCCTCCAATGCCAATTCAAACTATTCACTAGTCTCCAGGCATGATACATAGAAATATCATCCCTCTATTGCATTCTTACACATGCATTTGTACACCCCGGACTCTACAAGTTTGGATTATCAAATAACATCATATTACAAACCATTCCACAAATTTATAGGGATTTTCAATAGTGGAATGGGAAGAAACACATTTTTTCTTGCTCACTACCTACCCTACCTAGGGTTTCATACCAATTTGCAAAGAAATGGCTATAACTCCTTTATTTCTTAATGAAAACTAATGCAATCAATTGTGTTAGAAAGTATATTCAAATAAATTTCATTGCCAACTAGTTTTAGATCAACATACATCCGTACAAGCCCGTACCACACAATAGAACGAGAAAAAACACGTTCGAAATAAAGAAATTAAGGTGTTTTATTGCTTCTAACTTCAACAATTCAACATCCAACCTCTTTGATCAATGGAACCAGGTCTTTTAAACATCCCTCAACCTATCCCAATGGTCCTCAACCAATTTTTGAATTATGGACTAACAAAACAACACTAAGTCCATTCTTTACATCAAAAAGATAAAAGTTACTTTGACAACATTCAATAACTTTGACACTTTTAACAATTTGACAACACCTTATATCCTAAGACTCAATCTAGACTCTTACAAGCATAAAATGTTCCATGAGGACATTATTACATGAGAAAACCATTAAAAAAAAAACAAAATGACACTTTTTCCTCTTGGAGGCATGAAACTTGTGGGTGCCCCTGAACCATACTCCTGGGGAAACGAATACTCAATGTATCCTCAATCATCCAAGTAGTCTCTTCATAAGGTTGACCCTTCCATTTAGTCAATTACAAAAAATAGGCTTTTTTCCTTGGTATTTTGAGTGCCTTAGTGTCTAAGATGCACTCCAACCTTGGTGGGAAGTCTTGGACCCACTCATCATCTACAAATACCTAAGAACTTGCATCATGACCTGCAACAACAATCACTTGTAAAGAGTAAAAATCAAAAACTAAATCTACAACCTTGAAATCAAGTGCTCCTTTGTTCACATCTACCCCTTGCTTGCATTTTTCATCTCCAACCTACAGTCGCTTCCTTTCTTCTTGATAGATGGCATACAATGGATCAACCTTGCTCCCCATTCATAACCTGCTTCATTTTGACCTTAGACTGCTTACCCATCAAGTTTGCAATCTCAACAAGAGCATTGTGTCTTCTTTCTTTATCTCTCACCAATAGGGCACCAAACATGCTTCCTTGATCAGTTTCACTGCCCTCTACTACAAGAAGCAAATCATCTCTAACCTCCAATATCCCCTTGTGAAATGCTTGCAATGAAAGTCTATATCCTTCACCTTCAATGGGAAAGAGAAAATATTGAGTTTTACTTGTGTTTTCAATGCCATAAATTCTCAGGTTTGGAAGGGGCTTGGACTGAAAATCAACAATACAACTCTTATCACCCAAACCCACAATATCCAATGTTGCTCTCTCCTTGAGGTATGCACAATCAATAGACCTTTCCTTTTCTTTGTTCATTTTAGTTTGAAAAATAGGAAATGGAACCTCTTGCTTGAAATTGAACCTCTCAACTTCATCTTATATAGGGTTACCTTCCCCAAACTGCCTAAGCAATATACATTGGGTTTCATCCTCATATCTCATATTTCAATGATGAATGTCTGCAATCACATTGAAGGGTTTGTCTTCCCATCCTAGAAACCTTGCATGAGGACAAGTACCTTTCCTTGGAGTGTCATTCATTATGAAATTAGCACGCTCTTACAACAAGTCTTGAACCTCTAATGGCAATTGATCAATCCTATTTGTTGTCATAACAGTCCTAGGTATATTTATACTTGCAAATCCCTTGTCTTCCTTTTCTATGGCTTGTACAAACTCTTTTTCACTCACCAACATAGCAATAGAACTCATTTGTGATTCATGTCCTTCCTCTTTTAATGGTGTAAGGGTGTAGGAAACTCCATCTTTCTCTATGATATTTTTTTTCCTACCATCATGCTTGGAATTCCTATCATATTTCCAAGGCCTACCCAAAATCAAATGACACACATCCATTGGTATTATATCACACAAAACCCTATCCTTGTATCCCCCTATACGAAAATCAACCCAACTTTTTTCATTTACAACTACTTGTCGCCCCTTGTTCAACCAAGACACCTTGTAGGGAGTAGCATGAGGAATCCTTTGTAATTTCAACTTCTTAACCATTTCAAGAGAAACCAAATTATTTGTACTACAAGAATCAATCACTACTTTGCAACACTTACCTTGGCTTTTATATGTGGTTATGAAAAAAAACTTTATCTGTGGTGGTTCCTCCTCCATTGGCCCTTTGAGTAGATTCCTTCTCATCAACAAAAACTCTCCAATCTTTGGTTCTTCAACATGTGGTGAGGAATATACACTCTCAGCATCATCTCCACCTTGTGCAATCTAATTTCTTCTTTCTCCTCCAAACGAAGTAGTGGACTGATTTTCAGTGCATTGACATGCTTGATGGCCTACAAATTTATTGCACTTATAACATTTCCTTGTAAATCTACTTGATCCTCCTCTTTGGCTTCCAAATTTTCCCCTAGAATCTGATCTTCTTCCCCTAAAGCCACCTCTTGAATATGCAACTTGTTCTTGGGTATTGCTTGCCCCTCTGGTGCAGGAGCACCTAAGGAACAACAGGTAGTTTCTTAGGTAAGGAAGAAACCTAGAGGGTTAATTTTTTGTTTTGTTTTCATAAGGTCATGTAGACAATTGAGTGTTGATCTTAGAGGTGTTTTTGATCTGTTGGAAAGAAGTTGACAAGAGTTAAATAGGCTTAGAACATCATCTTGCTAAGTTGTCAAAAGTTGGCAAGGATTGAAAAACACAGTGGGTTTTATAACTTTTGCCATTAGGTCAACAAGAGGTTCGGCCAAAGAAACTCAACTATTTTTGGAGCCTATATAAGGGATGATTTGACCCTGGAGCAGGGTTGAAAGCTTTAATGTTTTGGTGAAATCTTGTGAAATTGAAGAAAATAGTGTTTTATGCAAAAATTATTGACTTTTGCATCTTGATTGAGTCTTAATGGATTAGATCTATTTTTGTTTCATTGTAGGATGTAGTGAAGTTGGAATTCACGCATTTAGTATTCATTAAATAGCTTCTTGTTCAATTTTTAGGTATCTTTTTGTAAATAGTTCATTGTTGCTCTGTTGCTGGTCTGAACCAAACTGTTTTTAAAAAATGGGGTGCTAGAGCACTTTTCCACCGTACAAACCGTACATCCTTTTGGAAACAGTGCCTAGACACCATGCTTGTACATATGTTAGTTGGTAGGCTTTGTGTGAGTGCAGGAGTTGCTAGAAATGTCTTGCCCTAGGCGAGCCAGGCAGAGTCCGGCTAGGGAAGACAAGGAGTGAAAATCACTTATCTTGCAGGGGTGTTAAGAAATTGGAGAAATTCCTTTTGGTGTATTTTTTTGAGGGTCTTGCAAAGGCTTGGTAGTCAGGAGGAGGCTCTATCACATCATTTGGTGGGGGAAACCTTTGACAGTCTGAAACAACTTGGGAAATGCTAGGAAACCCTAGGTTTTTGACCATTTTTGTGTATGAGCAGTGTGCGGGCAGTGCTATTTCAAAACCCTAAAAATATTCAAGGTGTGGACATAGAAACCACCAATCCCAAGTAAAGAACTTAGGTCTTTTGGTGGGTTTTGGAGAAAATTGCATTTTACCCGGAGTAAGAGACCTAATTGGGGCTCTAGGCTTGTAGCCTTTCCTAACATTAGGAGAGGGTTTAGTGGAAGCGATGGGTAATTGGAGTCTTGTGATGGTATAAGAACCCTAGATAGATTACCTTGAAGCTTTTACAACATTTTTACACCTCTACAAGTTCCTAATTGAATGTTGAGAGTAATTGACCTTTAGGGAAGAATAAGGGTCAAGGAGAGGAAGTGGCAAGGCACCAAGATTGGCTTGGTAGTATGGAAGAATAGTGATAGAGGGGTTGGTCAGTAATACCAAGGGGTGCCTATACCTATGATAGGACCTAAAGGTTAAGGTGAAGGAGTCACCTAGAAGTTCTTGAGAACAAAGACTAGAGCATGGGACAGTGAGTGTCTCATCCAACCCTACCCTATTAGATTGGTATTAGAGCAAGTTAAAGATTTGGGAAAGAGTAATATATGTCAGAGGTTGAGTCAAGTGATACTACCATCACGGTGACAAATGCACAATTGGACAAGATGGTTGAAGAGTAGGAGGAAGATAATAGACAATTGAGGGAAAGGATAGCCCAGCTTGAACAAGCAGTGAGGATTGCATAATTTGAAGGAAGGATACCAAAGGAAGAAGAGGTTACAGAGGAAGATAAGACCCCTGAACCTGACCCTGTTTTGAAGGAGGAGCCTTTCTTGAAGGCATTGAAAGCTTTTAGTGGAAAATCACTTGAAGTCATACCACTATTTAGTGGAAAAATGGAAGTTGATCTAGTCATGGACTGGATAGAGGGAATGGAAAACCATTTTGAATGTGATGGAGTCACTAAAGCATAGAAGGTAAAGGTGGCCAAGTCAAGACTAAGAGGTTCTGCCTTGACATGGTGGAAGTTCATTCAGACAAAGAGGGAAAAAGAAGGTAAGTAGCCTATTTCAACTTGGAAAGGAATGGTTGCCAAAGTAAGAGAAGCCTATATGCCAGATGACTATGAGATTCAGTTACACAAGAAGAGGCAAAGCCTAAGGCAAAGAGACCAAGATGTAAACACTTATACTGAAGAGTTTCAAAATGTTTGTATAAGGTCCAATGTTACAGAGGATGAAAGTCTTAAGGTAGCTAGATACCTTAACGGTTTGAAATGGAACATCCAAGAGGAGATGGCTCTTTTGAGTCCTAAGATAGTACATCAGTGTTACCAATTGGCTATTAAGATTGAGGAAAGGAACAAGAGGAAGCAAGATTAGACTTATAAGGGCAGAGGCAAAGGCAAAGATCAAAGAGATCAAAGAGGACAGTGTGGTGGCTACCAAGGTAGAGGCAATGACCAAAGAAACCAAGGAGAGTCAAAACTCACAGAGCATGGAGGTGAAACATCTACAAGAGGAGGATACAACAGGGGTAGAGGACCTCAAGGAGGTTCAAATAGAGGAAGAGGAGTAGGCAGAAGCAATTCTTATTTTGAAAATATGAAGTGTTATCATTGTAATCAAATAGGTCATCCTACTTATAGGTGCCCAGAGAAAGCATCTTCATCAAGCAATGAAAAGAGAGTGGCTTATGCACAAGAGGACACCATGAGTCCTAAGTCATCTGAGGTCAGTCATATTGAATCTGAGGTAGGAGAGAATCTGATGTTCAACAGGGTTTTGATCAGACAACCGGTTAAAGAGGAACCAAAATAGAGGAGAGCTCTATTTAGAGTAAGGTGAAAGATACTTGGAAAAGTGTGCAAGGTCATAGTAGATTCAGGTTCAACAGATAATATAATCTTAGAGGAGGTAGTAATGAAACTGAAATTGGAAAAGGTACCCCATACTAACCCTTACAAGGTCACATGTCTAAACAAAGGGCTAGTAAATGAGCAAGTAACGGTGGAGTTTTCCATTGGAGGGTATAAGGACAAGTTAATTTGTGATTTTTTACCCATGGATGCATGCCATCTACTACTGGGTAGACCATGGCAGTATGATAGAAGTGTTATATATGATGGGAAAGAGAACACCATTTCATTCAAGAAGGATGGGAAAACTTTTAAGTTGCAGTCACTATCAGAGGAAGAAGGACAGTCAAAGACACCAAACATCATGTTGAGCAGTGGTAAAGAGTTCCTTAAGGACCTACATCAAGGGAATGAAGGATATGTGGTTATGATACAACCTAAAGAAGAGGACAAGGCTGAAAAGACAGTCTTACCAGAAGCAGTCCAAAAGTTACTTGATAAGTACAAGAGTATAGTTAGTGATGGTACACCTGCAACTCTACCACCAAAGAGAGCCATAAGTCATCAAATTGACTTCATACCTGGAGCCTCATTACCTAACAAATCAGCATACAAACTCACACCAGATCAAAATTTGGAGGTAGCTAGGCAAGTGCAAGAATTATTGGATCAAGGATTGATTCAAAAGAGCATTAGCACATGTGTAGTACCAATGGTTTTAGCATCCAAGAAAGGAGGTAAATGGAGGTTATGTACTGATTCTAGAGCAATAAATAGAATCACAATTAGATATAGATTCCCTATCCCTAGGATTGAAGACTTGATGGATTGTCTAGGAGGAGCTCAGTTCTTCACCAAGTTGGATCTCAAGAGTGGATACCATTAGATCAGAATTAAGGATGGTGATGAGTGGGAGACAGCATTTAAGAAAAATGATGGGTTATATGAGTGGAGAGTTATGCCATTTGGCCTCTCTAATGCCCCTAGCACATTCATGAGGCTCATGAATGAAGTGCTCAAGGATTTTACAGGGATATTTGTGGTAGTGTATCTTGATGACATCCTCATATACAGCAAGACAGCAAAAGATCATTTGAAACAGGTGGAGCAAGTTCTTAGAAGGTTGCAAGAAGAGAAATTGGCAATCAATCTAGAGAAATGTGAGTTCTTTAAGCAAGAGCTTGTCTACTTGGGTTTTGTAGTGTCCAAAGGATCATTGAAGATGGATCCAAGCAAGGTGGAAGCCATCCTAAACTGGCCTACACCAACTACAAGGACTAAGGTAAGAAGTTTTCATGGATTGGCTCAATTTTATAGGAAATTCATAAGAAACTTTAGTGGCATATGTGCACCAGTCTTAGATACAATCAAGGGTGGTATAAAAACTAAGTTTGTGTGGACTCAAGAAGTTGAGAAAGGGTTTGAAAGACTAAAAAGAGAGGTGGCAACTCAACCAATTCTCTTATTACCTAGCTTTGACAAGTTGTTCAATGTGGAATGTGATGCTAGTGGAGTGGCAGTAGGAGGAGTGCTAAGTCAAGAGGGCAGGCCTATAGCCTTCTTTAGTGAGAAGCTCAATGAAGCAAAGAAGAAGTACTCAACCTATGACTTAGAACTTTATGCTTTAGTTCAGTCACTTAGGAAATGGAGGCATTATCTTCTACCCAAGGAGTTTGTAGTCTTTACTGACAATCAAGCACTCAGTTTTATCAACACCCAAGAAAAGTTGAGTAATAGGCATTTGAAATGGATGGAATACATCCAAGCTTTTACCTTCACCATCAAGCACAAGAAGGGACAGCTAAACAAAGTGGTAGATGCATTGAGCAGGAGATTATTGACAGTGCAAGAGATACAGATCAAGAGCATTGGCATAGAGAGTTTCAAGGATCTATATGGAGAAGATGAAGACTTTTCAGAGGTCTATAAGGTATGTTCTAACTTTGAGAACCATTTCCATAGCCAATACTCTGAGTATACATTGCAAAATGGGTTATTGTTTAAGGGAAATTAGTTATGTGTTCCAAGAGGGTCAATGAGGGAAAATATGATTCAGGAAAAGGATAATGGCAGTCTTAGTGGGAATTTTGGCATAAATAAGACTTTAGAACTAGTGCAAAGATTCTATTACTAGCCTAAGTTGGCAAGAGATGTTAGAAAGTATGTGGAACAATGTGTTGTGTGTATGAAAGCTAAGGGAGGAGCTAGTAATGCTAGTTTATATCAACCCCTGCCCATTCCTAATAGACCATGGGAGTGTGTGAGCATGGATTTTGTGGTAGGCGTTCCTAAGACCAAGACTAGTTTTGATAGTGTTTATGTGGTGGTAGATAGATTTAGCAAAATGAGTCATTTCATTCCCTGCAAAACAACTCATGATGCTAGTTACATAGCTCATCTCTTTTTCAAAGAAGTTGTAAGGATCCATGGACTACTTTTAAGCATAGTTTCTGACAGAGATGTGAAGTTCATGAGTCACTTTTGGAAGACTCTATGGAGTAGATTGGGTACAAATCTGTCATTTAGATCAGCTTACCATCCTCAGACTGATGGTCAAACAGAGGTGGTTAACAGGGTGCTTGGTAATCTTTTAAGGTGCCTAACTAAGGAATATGGACAGACATGGGATATGGTTATCACCCAAGCTGAGTATGCTTATAATGACAGTGTCAACAGGACCACAGGGAAGAGTCCATTTGAGGTTGTGTATGGGATGCACCCAAGAGGGATATGTGAGCTCAGAGACCTTGGAACTATGGAGCAAAGAAGTGGCCATGCAGAAGATTTTAGTCAGACCATGAAGGAGATTTAGGAGCAGGTGAAGAAGATAGTCACTGAAGCTACTCACAAGTTGAAAGAGAAGGCAGATTTAACAAGGAA
Source organism: Sequoia sempervirens (assembly GCA_007258455.2). Taxonomy (NCBI): domain Eukaryota; kingdom Viridiplantae; phylum Streptophyta; class Pinopsida; order Cupressales; family Cupressaceae; genus Sequoia; species Sequoia sempervirens. The sequence goes on along the minus strand of VDFB02270651.1, from coordinate 52,358,652 downwards.
GGATGTGCAATTTCAAGTTGAAGACTATGTCATGGTCCACCTTAACAAGTCAAGGTTGCAGAAGGGAATGTCAACCAAGTTGTAGATGAAGAGAGTGGGTCCATGTAAGATATTGGCCAAGTATGGCAGGAATGCATACAAGGTGGAGCTACCTACCAATCTAGGCATTTCTCCAGTTTTCAACATAGCTAATTTGATCAAGTATAAGGGAACAGTCAGTGATGAGGTTCAGAACAGTCAAGAGATCTTCAAGGACATCAGTAATGTACCCCTACCTAATCAAGACAAACCTCAGGCAGAGAAGATCTTGGAGTCAAGAGTACAGAAGTCTACAAGGCACAAGGTGTACATGGAGTACCTTATCAAGTGGAAGAACAAGCATGAATCAGAAGCTACATGGGTACAAGAAGATCAGCTCCAGAAGTTGAGCATTGACCTTTCCTTGCTCTCTCCTTCCAATCCTTAGTGTTTGAGCTGAGAGGGGGAGAATGGTGCAAGAGCACCTAAGGAACAACAGGTAGTTTCTTAGGTAAGGAAGAAACCTAGAGGGTTAATTTTTTGTTTTTTTTTCGTAAGGTCATGTAGACCATTGAGTGTTGAGTTTAGAGGTGTTTTTGATCTATTGGAAAGAAGTTGACAAGAGTTAAATAGGCTTAGAACATCATCTTGCTAAGTTGTCAAAAGTTGGCAAGGATTGAAAAACACAGTGGGTTTTATAACTTTTGCCATTAGGTCAACAAGAGGTTCGACCAAAGAAACTCAACTATTTTTGGAGCCTATATAAGGGATGATTCGACCCTGGAGCAGGGTTGGAAGCTTTAATGTTTTGGTGAAATCTTGTGAAATTGAAGAAAACAGCGTTCTGTGCAAAAATCCTGACTTTTGCATCTTGATTGAGTCTTAATGGATTAGGTCTATTTTTATTTCATTGTAGGATGTAGTGAAGTTGGAATTCATGCATTTCGTATTCATTAAATAGCTTCTTGTTCAATTTTTAGGTATCTTTTTGTAAATAGTTCATTGTTGCCCTATTGCTGGTCTGAACCAGACTATTTTTAGAAAATGGGGTGTTAGAGCACTTTTCCACTGTACAAACCGTACGGCCTTTTGGAAATAGTTCCTAGACACCATGCTTGTACATATGTTATTTGGTAGGCTTTGTGTGAGTGCAGGAGTTGCTAGAAATGTCTTGCCCTAGGCGAGCCAGGCAGAGTCCGGCTAGGGAAGACAGGGAGTGAAAATCACTTATCTTGCAAGGGTGTTAAGAAATTGGAGAAATTCCTTTTGGTGTATTTTTTTGAGCGTCTTGGCAAGGCTTGGTAGTCAAGAGGAGGCTCTATCAAATCATTTGGTGGGGGAAACCTTTGACAGTCTGAAACAGCCTGGGAAATACTAAGAAACCCTAGGTTTTTGACCATTTTTGTGTATGAGCAGTGTGCGGGTAGTGCTATTTCAAAACCCTAAAAATCTTCAAGGTGTGGACATAGGAACCACCAATCCCAAGTAAAGAACTTAGGTCTTTTGGTGGGTTTTGGAGAAAATTTCATTTTACCCGGAGTAAGAGACCTAATTGGGGCTCTAGGCTTGTAGCCTTTCCTAACCCTAGGAGAGGGTTTAGTGGAAGCGATGGGTAATTGGAGTCTTTTGATGGTATAAGAACCCTAGATAGATTACCTTGAAGCTTTTACAACATTTTTACACCTCTGCAAGTTCCTAGTTGAATTTTGAGAGTAATTGCCCTTTAGGGAAGAATAAGGGTCAAGGAGAGGAAGTGGCAAGGCACCAAGATTGGCTTGGTAGTATGGAAGAATAGTGATAGAGGGGTTGGTCAGTAATACCAAGGGGTTCCTATACTTATGATAGAACCTAAAGGTTAAGGTGAAGGAGTCACCTAGAATTTCTTGAGAACAAAGACTAGAGCATAGGACAGTGAGTGTCTCATCCAACCCTGCCCTATCACCCTCCTTGACTCTCATAGGATTGTCCTAAATCAACATATGTGCCTCTTCCTCTAGAATTCCTTCCTCTACCCCTGCTTTGCTTTTATTTCCTTCTCCTCAACTTATCTTCAGTCTTAATGTCCAATTGGTAACACTCCTCTACCGTTCTTAGATTGGTGAGGCTCAACTCATCTTGAAGGTTCTATCTCAACCCATTGAGATATCTTGCCACTTTTTTCACATCATCTTCTACATGATCTGCCCTTATGCTCAATTCGTAGAACTCCTCAGTATAGGCTTGTACATCCACATCCTTCTACTTAAGGTTTTGAAGTCTTTTGAACAACTGAATGTTATAGTCACTTAGTAGTAATTTTCCCTTGATTTTAGCAACCATCCTATCCCAAGATGTGATTTTAGACTTCCCCTTCTTTCTCCTTTCATCTTGTACATAGTCCCACCAAAGTAATACATGGCCCTTCAACTTTGTTTTGGCCACTTTCACCCTTTGTTCCTTTGGCACATCTTTATAATCAAAGTAGTTATCCAATGCTCCTATCCAATCTAGGAGTTCTTCACTATCCAATTTTCCTCCATACATGGGAAAATCCATCTTGATCTTAAGACCTTCTCCCTTGACTACTTTCAACATATTTTTCATCCTCAAGTCATCAGGATCCATCTCTTCCTCAAACCCTTCTTGGGAACTTTCCTCTTCCCCTTCCTCTTGGTCACTCAAGTCTACTGTGACCACTCCTCTTTTATAACTTGTTTCCAGGGCAGCAAGTCTCTCCTTCATTTCTCTCATTTCTCTGGCATGTCTTTCCTTCAACTCATTCATCTCTCTGGAAATGATGATATTCCCTTTTAGAGGCATCTTGTTCCTTCTTCAATTCAAATTATCCTCTTCCAATCCAACCTACGCTCTGATACCAATTTGATGCAGAGCAAGGGAAGAAGTTACATGATTGATACCATATTTCACAACAATGGGTTCAAACTTCCTTAACAAGGGTAGACATTTGATCTTCAAAGCAACAAGCCATTCAAAGGTAACCACAATCCACAATCACCCACAAGGACCCTTTGGTCTTCAATCTATCAAACTCACTCAAGTAACCACTCATAAGAACCCTCACACACCAACAAATGGGCCTTCCTTCACAAACTGCCCTTATAACCTAGTAGTCTTTCAAAATGACATTTTTGTCAACAAATTCTAGGGTAGTCCTAGTACCCAAATTGTGAAAACATATTCATATACCCTTTTTTCCACTCTTCAAAATATCAAAAAACTATATAGGGTTACTTTGAAATGAAAAGGTCAAACACTGACTATCTTACTTCATTTTTAGGCATAATTAGGAAACTAGGCATGTGAAGTACTAGGGATTGATCCCAAAAGCCTCTCAATGAATGCTCCAACAATTCCCTTGCTCTAATATGGTCCCCACACACTCTTCAACATCTCCCAATAGTCAAATCAACCTTGCTTAGATTCCTCCAATGCCAATTCAAACTATTCACTAGTCTTCAAGCCTGATACATAGAGATATCAGGCCTCTATTGCATCTGTGCATGTGTAGCCGTACACCCTAGACTCTTCAAGTTTGGATTATCAAATAACATAATATTACAAGCCATTCCACCAATTTATAGGGATTTTCACTTGTGGAATGGGAAGAAACACATTTTTTCTTGCTCACTACCTACCCTATCTAGGGTTTCAAACTAGTTTGCAAAGAAATGGCTATAACTCCTTTATTTATTAATGAAAACTAATACAATCAATTGTGTTAGAAAATAGATTCAGATAAATTCCATTCCCAATTGGTTTTAGATCACCATACATCAATATAGGCCCTTACCACACAGTAGAACAGAAAAAAAACAAGTTGGAAATGAAGAAATTAAGGTGTTTTATTGCTTCTAACTTCAACAATTCAACATCCAACTTCTTTGATCGATGGAACCAGGTATTTTTAACATCCCTCAACCTGTCCCAATGGTCCTCAACCAATTTTTTAATTATATACTAACAAAACAACGTTAATTCCATTCTTTACATCAAAAAGACAAAAGTTACTTTGACAACATTCAACAACTTTGACACTTTTAACAATTTGACAACACCTTATATCCCAAGACTCAATCTAGACTCTTACAAGAATAAAATAATCCATGAGGACCTTATTACATGATAAAACCACAAAAACAAAAAAATAACACTTTTTCCTCTTTGAGGCATGAAACTTGTGGGTGCCCTTGCACCAACATGACCCTATGTGGCATGTAATAAGATTTTTTTCTCAAATTATCTAGTTGGCCTCTAGGAAACTTCCCTTTTGTTTTATTCTTGTTAAATCACTTTATAGGTGCTTGTCCCCTTTCACCTTATCAATTTCTAATATTTTTTCAACAAATTACGTGTTCACCCATTTCTTATTAATTCACCCCTTGACAATTGGCCATTTGTTGCAATAAATTATTTACTAACAAAAGTAGCAAAAATAGCATTTTCATTCATTTTTCTCTTTTATTTGGATTTTACATTCATCTTTTATGCATTTTTCCTTCTTGAGTGTGAACACCCAACAAGCCTAATAAAAATTCCATGATTTTCTTAGAAACCTATAAATAGGAGAAATTTGTTTTTTATTGGGATCATTATTTCACTTCTTGAGTTTTCAATCTTGGGGCTATACACAGGAACTTGAAATTATCATGAACAAGCATTTATTAACCTATCATATATGCAAGCTTTAGAAAAGGAGAGGATTGTAGTTGACAAGCACACATTAATTCGAAGAACTTAACAAAAACCTATAGCCTCTAGGCTCCTTGACATGTTGCCTCCATATATAGTAACATTCACTTCCTTTTTCTTCTCTTCATCTTCAACCTACTTACCATTTCCATCACATAAGAAGAAATTGATAGGATAAGAGAAGGAGAAAAGAACAAAATATCTAGGTTCCTAAGGACTCTTTCACTAGTACACAATATCCACTTACTTGGAATCTTCATTATCTATGTGTAGAGGTTCTTCATTTTATTCAATCGTTATTTAAATTAGTTTTTCAATTAATTTTATATTGATATAATAGTTTAGTTATTAAAACCCTCCAAGATTTTAACATTATGTTACAAATACTTGGATTTAAGTAGATTAGTTTTCCCTTCATAATATAAGTTGATATTATTTTTTTATTGAAAATCCTTATTAAAATTTACTACATTTCTTTTCAAAACTCTTAAAGTATTAAGAAATCTACCCATGGGAGCCATAAAATCTTCAAACAATCAGCTATACAATCAAAACAAATAATTTTTAAAAAATAGGCATTTTCCTCTCAAACAAGCAATGAAAATAATAGATAAAAAATTAATTCCTACATAAGTAAATTCTATCTTGATTTGAAAATAAAAATATTTAAATTGTCATCTCACTTTTTCAAGAGTTTACTTCAAACTATCAAGGTGAAGAGGAAATAAAAGGAAACGTGGGCTACTATTTTTTGCATTGAAAACATTATTTGCGTGCATATAAAACTTTAGAAGGAAAAACAAGATAGTCTCTAATCTCTCATTTCTTGCATGTTAATTTAGCTAAAGATATTTCATTTCAAAAATCACAAAAATATATATCATTCTAGACTTACATCTTCAAAATCAATTGCCTTTTTTAGATTTGTTTTTGTTGCATGTATTATAATTCAATTGATAAATTTTATCTTAGTATATTCTTATACTAAAAAATACTAAAATACATTAAATTAATAATAAATAAAAAAAGCAAAAAGACAAAGACATAAGGACCCTTTGCATTTGAGCTAAGAGGATCTAAAACTTAGATTTCAAAAACACAATAATCATCACAAACAAACATAATTAATTAACTTGCAAGCAAGATCAAACTTGCATATACATTTAATTCATCAAAAAACTTACACCTATTTATTTTTCACTCTTGTATACACTTTTGTATTTCATGCTTACATGTGTTTACGAGTGATAATAGATTGGATTTAATAGTCACCTTGAGTTAATTAAGATAATAAAAACCAACTCTCACACTAGTAGAATGTTTTAGACAATAAGAGGAATTATGGATAATTTGATAAAAGAACAAATACATCTTAGTCATGGAAAAGAATACCAAGAATCTCTCTTAGAACTTGAAGCAATTCACACAAACATCATCCACAAAAATTATTCTAGAGAGATCTACACTATACGAAAAAATCAACACACTTAACATAAATTCTACACATCAATTAAATAACTCTCCCATTCATAGGGAGCTCTTTCCTCTTCAAGAGAGAAAAGATCAAAAGTTTTCCCTTGATAAATTATTATTGTCACGTTAAGGACACTTCTCCCACTTAAAGAAGGTAGTCCTCCAAACACTCCATTACACTTGCTAAATTTCCATGTGAGAAAGAGTGATATGTTAGTTTTCAATCCATGTGTGTGCAATTCATGTTCCCGCCATCTTCAACTTACACACAATAGTGGTGAATTAGACTGGGAGAGAATAGTTTCAAGTTCTTCTAACATATACCATACCAATTTATATCATAGGAATAGATTTTGTACCATTGGATCTTTAATGCCTATTGCTCCATGAAATTTAGGGGTACAAACCTTTGCCCATTTGACAAGAGGAAATTTGTGCTCTTCTAATAAACCATGCCAAAGAAAATTTTGTAAACCCTATTGATCTTCAAAAGAATAAATATTGGAATTGGAGAATCAATGAGAAATATATCAGGGTAGCTTTTTGAACCACCCTTATTTTGAGATTCCTTCCTATTGAACCAAACCAACTTTCACTCCAAAAACCTAATCAATTCTAAAGCCAAACCACAACTCCATTCCATAATGAACTCTATGTCTACTAGAGAACAAAGACAAACTAAGATAATTATAGGGGAGAAATATAAATATTGAAACCCAACAACCATGATATGTTCCCTTGTAATCTTGGAGAGCTATTAAAAAGGAATATTGTTGGTTTCTCCTCATTCACATATTGACCAAAATTTGTTACATAATTCAAAAGAATTTCATTCCACACTTCTACTTTTGAAAACGAGCCTATGTTAAAATGTATGGTATCATCCACAAATTTATTATGAGAGATCACTTTTGTTTGAGTTTAAAATGCTTTGGAATTTTGACGCGGGGGGGGGGAGAGGGGATGCAAGAATGGAATGCACCCCTCACCTCTAATTGGGTAGAAAAAAATGTCCCTTTTAATTTGCTAAATTTCTAAACCTGCTTATGAGCCTTCCTAGGGATTCAACAATAAGATTGAAGAGATAATATGTCAATGGATTACCCTGTCTTAAGCACATAGAATGCCAGGAAAAACCTAATACTAAAAAACCATGCCCCAATCACAACTTAGAAAACATAGTTCACCATCTATCACATTATCCAAATTCCATTAGAATTTAATGCAAGAAGCTCTAAAAAATAATATCATGATTTTTCATATCTAATGTGATTATCATGCTTTTTCCATGCTCTTTGATACCATAAGCACAATCTCATGAGAGACCAAAATTTCATCAAGAATCTCCCTCCTAAAAATCCCCCTTGTTCCACTAAATTAATCTAGGAAACAGAGGTTGGAGGCATTCTATTATAACCTTTAAAATTAGTGTCATAGTATTGTAGAGAGCTAAGAATGTACTTTTTTAAAAGAATTGTATGTTACCTATTTCAAAGAGTCATTTACTACTACCACTATGTCCTTTTCCATCATATCCCAAAAGAACTAAAAAAAACCTACAACCTAGCTCTACACCCTTTTTAAGGCCAAAAAATATCCTACTTCACTTCTTTTGGAGATAGGTTTAAGGAGCCTCTAATTATCTTCCTATGATAGCACCATAGGGATATTTTCCAATAGATCTTCTACTTCTAAATCTTTGATAGGAACTTTTATGAGAAGCCCAAAGGAAAAAGACAACTTCATTTGAAATTATTTTTGTAATTTCCAAATAATTTCCTTGCTTGTCCATTATATAAAAAAAATCCTATTTTCCTAATTCCTAGCCACCATAACTACATTAAAATAATAAGTAATCCTATCATCTTCTAGAATCCATTTTTCATGAGATTTTTTATGTCTAAATATTTCCTTGAAGATAAGAAAAGATCTTATTGATACGACATATATTCTTCTTTTGAGAGTCTATCATCCTTGAGCTTTGTATGGTTTAATTACTTTCTATTGACACATTTCAATTTTTTATTTTTTCCTCAATATGTTACCAAATACCTTGTTCCAAACATTAAATTGTGCTTTAATACATTTCAATTTATGAGAAAGTAGTACATTGTATTGTCATGAACCTTAGGATAATAATTCCACCATTTGTCAAGCGAATTTAGAATATTTGAATGACTAGACCACATTAGTTTAATTTTAAAAGGAAATGATGAGTCTTGGAATTTTTCTATTTTCCTTGTTTGAGTTTCATACTTTTCATAATATTTCTGATAAAAGTTCCAAAGATATTACCTAGACCATTCCACCTATTTTAATTATTTAAATAATTGAGGATGATATATTATATTTATAAATTATTGTGAGAATCTATGAATGTTTATAGAATTCAATAGAGATTTATGTTAATTATGGTTATTAATGATCAAAATATGTCTTTGAGATAAACTAACCCCTGCAACGAAGGGTCTATCAACCTGCAGCAAAGGGACTGTCAATCCACAACAAAAGGATGTTTTCCTATCGTAGCCAAAGAGGATAATCGCCTACAACACATGCAGTCTTTCGTAGTTGATGAAGGAAATGGTCGGAGATTGTGAACATGATTTATTTATGGATGAATCTACCTTCTTTTACTTTATGTTATCATTAGGTCTTGGAGGAAATGAGATATTTATAATAACAATGATTATGGCTTGCAATAAGCTTTTCCCTATTAGGAACATCTTCAGTTATAACCATCTTATTTAAATAAGTAAAGTCTTGATTGATTCAAACACTCTTATCTCCACTAGCTTTTCATTACTATTTAAAATACGACCTAGTCCTCTTCCCATATTTTTTGGGAGAGTTGACAACTGCTTATAGTTTGTTTTTGGTCCAAAGACAATTGAATTCTCAAAGATCTTTGTATATATGTTCAATCTTGTGAGAGGTCAAGCTAGCTAGATATTATGTGTTAATTACATTGAATATAAGTAATTTTCATGTTGATTCAATACTTATGTTCTCAGATATCTATTCAATTTGCAATAAAGATAGATACAGTGTTTTCCATGAATCTCTGAGTTTAAGATTTGAAGAAGGATATTGTGGGATTGCACCAACCCAAGCAAGGGCCACTTGAGGTACTCTAATACTCCTTGTAGTTTAGATTATTAATTACAATAGAATGAATTTATAATTTGTATTTCCTAGTTTACAGTTAAATTGAGTTGGTTAATAATGATTATTTGTTATTACAATAAGTTGTAGCATAGTTAATTCATTAAGTATTATCTTCACAAGAGTAGTTACCCATAGCAATTATTATAATTACCCACAAAAATTGTTAGTCATTTGAATCTACTTCCAGGTAGAGTTATTTCAATCAAGTTTCTTTTAATTATATTTTATTTTGTCACTCTTCTATACATAATTGATTAGGACGATTTAGGATTCTCAATTACACATGTAGTTCCAACATCATCTAAAGATTATGATTTCCTAGTTGATAAATTAAATGAATCCCTCTAGGATAATGAATTGCTTAATGAGGGATTTGTTGGTCTGTTAAGTTTTACATATGCATTATCTACATCCATTGATTGAGAATGGATGGAGCTATACATTTTTTGGTCAATTGATTAATAATTCTTCAAAGCGTGATTTAGTTCATTTATATTTCTTTCTTAATTTAGGATTTTTTATTTACAGCAATTAGGACCAGTAGAATTTATAAATCAACCCTAGACTACTTACTAATAGTGTGTAGGAAAAGCTATTAAGCTAAAAATTACTATTGCATGCAGTAGTAGAGAGATGATCTAGGAATATTTATCCCATCTAACCAAAATCATGAGGAATTATTTGAAGACATTGGGGCAAGCAAAGAACTAATGTCATCAGAAGAACTAAGGGAATCAACGACATAGGCATACCCTTCACACCAATATTTTTTTCAAACCTTGGGAGACTCACCATAAGACATCTTGACATCGTGACAGAAAAGGCAATGGACAATCTGACAGAACTTATTATGTTTGAATTCCCAATAAACAATCAAGAGCAGGCAGCTAATCTGAAGAACATACCCCTTCACTCTTGCCCAACTTCTATGGTTTAATCATCAAATACCCTGATACATTTTTGTTCAATTTCAATGTTCTATGTAAAATATATGACTATACCATAGATTCTCATAGGCTAAAACCCTTTCTATCCACATTGAAATATGTCGCTTTGTGGTGGTTCATAGGGCTAGGCAAAAATGCAATACCATATTGGGAAACAATGAAGGAGTAATTCTTACAAAAATACCAAGATTACTATTAGGGATAAGATATGAAAAGAGATGATATCTTCATAATGTCATAGAAGGAAGAAGAACCCCTTGACTATGTGGAGAGGTTCCAATTCTTCTTTAAAAATTCACATCAAAATAGGCTCTCCCCAGAGTCCTTAAAATTTTTATTTCTACAAGGGATGAATGAAGATTTCTTGGATGCATTAAACCTCATTGGAGTAGGGGATATTTCTCAATTATATTTTGAGGAAATATTCCAAATATGCAAAAACTATTCAAGATCAACTATGAAGAAGACTAGGGGTGTCAGATCCTTTTATTCCACCAAAGCATCCATGGGTGTCTCCAAGCTGGAACTCAAAAAACCTTTTGTCAAATATGAAGGAAGATATCATCAACCATTTAGCAACCTAGCTAGACACTCTACACATAAAAAAGAAACAAGAAGAAGAAAAGGTTTATCTCCCATAATATTGTCCACACTATCATTAAAAAAGAGTCAACTGCAGGTGCAAAAAGATTGCTAGAATTTCTCAAGAGAAGCAAGGAAAACCTAAATTTTGTACCCTAGAAGATGAAGAAGACTAGATAGACATTTCTCAATACAAACCATGCCAGAAAAGACAAGCTATACCTCAATACCCTTTGTCTTACAATGTTTCTTTTCCTTAGGTCAATTCAAATTTCCCTAACTGGAACAATTCACCTTGGAATAACATGCCAAATCAACCATGGCCAAATGCTCAATCATCTAATTGGATTCCACAATAAGGGATGTGGCAACAAAAACCATATCAATCACCAAATTATATTCCATAATGGAAATCCTCTCAAAACCATTGGCCACCAGAATGGTGTGGAAACCAACAATGGCAGAACCCAAATGTAAGCTACTTGTAGCTACAACAATCTTTGCAACAATATTCAACCAGTATGCCAAACCTAGACATATATTCCCTAGCTCAACCAAGAGAACCACAATTTTCTACTCAAGCTACATTGAACCATAACAATAAGCATGTTCAATAGGCTTATACTAATAAACATATCCAATACTCAACCTATGTGGTTGAGGTTAGTGGCGTTCACCTACATTCAAGAAAAATGTTTGTTGGACCATCATCTCCTCATATTATATAATTTTTTGCTAAGTAACAAACAATTGAAACTATTGACCAGTAAAATAAACAACCTAAATAAAACAAGCTACATCCAAAAATCACAAATAAGGAACCACCATTTCTAGAGATATTTACCACTCAAAATTTTCACTTTGAACCTGAATTTGACTTCTTGAGTTAGCTAAAGAATATTTGTGTCAAAATTCATTTGATCCAAGCTATCAAGGAAGTGCCCATCTACACAAATATGGTGAAGGAACTATACCTCAAAAAACCATGGAGAAAATGAAAGAACCCACAGACTATCCATGTTATAAAATAATTGGTTGATATTATGTTGGGAAACTTAGTTAGCCTAAAGTATGCAAACCCTAGTAGTCCTATTGTAGATGTGAAAATTAATGGCACACTCATCAAGAATACTTTGATTGATCTAGGAGTAGCAATCAATATGATGACAAGGGAAATAATGAAAAAGCTTCAACTAATGGATCTAATACCTACACCCATAGTTGTACAACTAGAAGTAGGTCAATAGTGAAACCAAATGGTATCATTGAAAATTTCATTATCACATTAGACTCATGGGAGTACCAAGTAGAATTCATGGTCTTACAACCTAAGGCCAACTTATGAGGATACCCACTAATCCTAGGAAGATCATGGTTAGCAACAACAGATACATTTATTGGATGTAGACCTAGCAACATAATCATTTATAATGAAAACGTAACAAAAAAGTTAGTCATTTATCCACTTGCACAACCTCATGCAAAATTGGAACAACCCGTCTAGCCAAACTTGGAGGATGATGACCAATACTCCCTGCAAACACTTATGACCATTGGGTGACAACCAATGATCAATATTTAAGATGAGGATGAAATTATTTCCAATATCATACAAAAATATCATGGGATGGACTCGCAACAACATGACTGTTTAGCATGTTTTCACTACCCATTGCACAATATTATACCTACAACAGCCTCTAAATCTACTTTTCGGTTATTTCACACACTAATTTTGCACAATTGTAATCTTAATTGATTAGGGATAGATGTTACTTTTTTCATGACTTCCACCATACCAATGGAAAAACGCCCAATAGAGCACTCAATGTCAACAATCAATTGACAATTCCTCAGCATCTTGAATTACTTGCAATGGTGCAAGCTCACATAGCAACATTTGCTTGGTAATACCATGACATGAAGGGCATAGATCCTAATCTCAATATGCACATAATCTACATCAATGAGGGATACAAGCCAGTAAGAAAACCACAATGCAGGATGAACCCAATTGTGAGGGATAGAGTGAAAATAGAGTTGCAAAAACTATTAGATGCAAGGTTTATATATCCAATATCAAACAATCAATGGGGGTGATAGTACCTAAGAAAGGAAACAAGTGGAGAGTATGTGTGGATTAAAGAGAATTAAATAGAGTCATGAGGAAGGATCATTTCCCTCTTCTTTTTATAGATCAGGTGTTAGATTCATTGGCAGGAAAGAAATATTTATCTTTCCTAGATGTGTTTAGTGGCTACAATCAAATAAAAATAGCTCTAGAAGACCAAGATAAAACCACCCTTACATTCCCATTGGGTACATATGCCTACTTCATTTTTTCATTTGGGTTGTGTAATGCACCTACAACATTCCAAAGGGTTGTCCTGAGCATATTTTCATTTTTTTTCCCATGACTCTATGGAAATATATATGGATGAATTCACCACCTATGGAAATTCCTATGAAGAAGCACTATCAAACTTGGAAAAGGTCCTTCAAAGGTGTCAAGATTATAATCTCTCTCTAACTCATGAGAAATGTTTCATGATGATGACTAAAGGAGTGGTTTTGGGACACTTTGTGTCAAGCAAGGGAGTTAGGTGGATCCTAACAAAATAGAAGTGATCTCTACTCTACCTACCCCCTAGAAGAAAAAGGATGCAGTGAGAAGTTTTCTTGACTATGTAGGATAATACTATAGGAAATTTATTAAGGATTTTAGTAAAATAGCAACTCCCCTATTTTTCCTCTTATCTAAGGACATCAAGTTTGAATAGACCACTACCTACCAAAAATATTTTGAAGCTCTTAAAAATCTCTCACAAAAAAACTTATTTTGAGAGGACCTAACTAGACAATTCCTTTCCACATACATACATATACTTTTTGGATTTTCCATAGGTGTTTTTTTAGGACAAAAGGAGGGAAATTTGGAGTATTCTATTTATTACATCAAAAAAAATCTTCAAGATGTTGAGCTCAATTATAATATCATGGAGAAGGAAATGTTAGCAATCATTTATGCAATTAATAAATTCAAACACTATATCATTGGCTATCTTGTCTTTGTTCATACTGATCACACATCAATCTAATACTTGATGAACAAATCAATAGTTGTAGGAAACCTTCTTAGGTGGTTATTATTTCTATAGGAGATTGATATAACTATTATTGATAAACGGGGTAAATAAAATGTGGTACCTTATTTTCTATCCAAGCTACATATCAAAACAGAAGAAGAAATTGTTGAAATTTTTTTCTAGATGAACACTTTTTTTCCTTAATAGTACAAACACCTTGGTATGCAAACATAGATAACTACTTGGTTTTAGATAGGACACCCCCACATCTATCACCAAGGGAAAGGTTCCATTTAGTTGAACACAGGTTTCCATATTCTTGGATGGTTAGCTATCTATTCTATAAAGGACCTGATAATATAATGAGGTGTATGATGGAAGATAAAAAAAATATGATATTTTAAAAGCTTATCATGATGATCCCTATGGAGGGAACTTTGTAGACAAGAGAACAATGCTCAAGATTCTAAATATTGGCTATTGTTGGCCACTACTTAAATACGCAGTCAAGTATACAAGGTGTGATCGTTGAAAGAGGATGGGTAGAACAATAAGGAGTATATACTAGTCTATACTAACTATCTAACAAAATGGGTGGAGGTTAAAGCATTCTAATTTTCTAGAGATAGAAAGGTTGCAACATTCCTCTATGAGAAAACCCTCACAAGATATGGTGTGCTAGGGAGATAGTCATAGATCAAGAACCACAATTCACTTCATATTTGATTGTCCATTTGGTTAAAGAATATGAGATTAAACATAAAAATTAAACTGCCTACCACCCACAATAAAATGGGAAAGTTGAGGTTACAAATAGGGAAATTGAATCCATGCTAACAAAGATAGTCCAATTGCATTGAAAGGATTGAGCAACAAGGTTGTCAGAAGTTGTCTAGGTGTATAGGAAAACCTAGAAAACATCCACAATATTTACGCCATATGAATGAGTATATGGTAAAAAGGTCATCCTTCCCATTAAATTTGAACATAAAACACTTAGAACATTGGTGCAACTTGGAATAGATCTCTCTGAAGCTCAAAAAGATAGACTACACAATCTAAATGATCTAGATGAAATAAGGATGGAAGTAGTCCATCATATAGAGATTGTGGAAGAACAGAGAATCAAATGGTATGACCAGTTAATCAAAACTAAAGAATCCCATGACGGGGACTAAGCATTTCTCTATGATTCGATGTATAAGGACCACAAGTGTAAATTACAAACATTGTGGCTAGGTCCTTATGAAATTTTTTTTAAAAAGTCTTTCAGAATGGAGCAGTATGTTTAATTTAAATTGATCCAGTCAAATTCTCTTTAATTGTCAATGGACACTGCCTCAAGATTTATAAAAATCCATTGAATAAAGAGGAGTTTCTACATGACCTAGAACAACAGTTTACACAACCCTTAGGATTACCAAATTTAGCATTCCTTGCAAATCATGAAGACACAATTGAATCAACCATTGCTACATCAATAGATGAGCCAACCAGCTCACCTACTGATATTTAGCAGGTATGATTCTCACTAAAAAAATACACTAACACACATGCACACACACACACCATATCACCAATAAATTGTGCCACCAACATAATCCATTACTGGATATGCACAGCAAGTTACATGTGCTTATTCTCACAGGACTTGTAGCAATAGGCCTGAGACACTTATACAAGAGACATGTTCTATTGTTGCCTACAACAACTACTTCCACTCATTAACACTCCACACATAAATAACTCTTAGTTGACATCATTCTATTCACCTCTACATGCAACCACTCCTATTCGACACCAATTCCACACAACATATCACTTCATTATAAGTCATTTCCATGCATGTCATATCTTTCTTCTTCTGTATCCATCCTTTTTCATTTTTCAAACATGTTCCATAATTCTAATAGTTTCTCTATATGGAAAGCTACCCATAGTACCTCCATCGACTTCCATAATTACATCTCTCTCAACAAGTTGCTACTTGGTCCAACGTTCAAATCACATCACACATGCCACCTTTCCAATCACTCTAGTCATTCCAAGTATTTTGGTATTATAAACTATAATTACTGTTGACTTAATTAATTTTATGTAGAATTCATGTTGATGTAGAATTTAATTTATATCTATCTATAAAATGCTTTAAAAATTATCCTCTTTGTACTTCCCATACATTTCCATTTGAGGAAATATTTCCACTTTAAGTTGGGGGAGGACTAGTTCAATTGTCAAATTTGTCAAGAGTTACATACACCAACTTAATATCTTCTTTTCAAAGTCACAAACACAGAGGTTATAGCATTCAAAGAAGTACGAATTAAGGTATAAGCAACAAACAGATTGAAGTAGAATTTGTCCAATGAAGATTGTAGAAGTTCATAATGGGGGGAGACATCATTAGAAGGGAACCATCAACCCATAATTTATTATTAGAAGACCAACTATGTTTTCTTGTTTTTCAATAGGCTAGGTGGTTGGATTAATTCCTTTGTCTTGCATAATTCAATGAGGTAATGACAACAATTTTCTGGCACATTTTAAAAAGATGAAGCTATAGTAAGAGGTTTAAGAGCGGATGCCTAAGAGGCAATAGTTGTAGAGGTCATTGGACTACCCACAATTGGAGAAGAGTTTCCAGTATGATCAAATGCAATTACAACCTAAGATGAATTCATACGACTAGGAGAGGAGTTGGACTAAATGAATTTCCCTGCCCTGGTTATGTGCATTTATTGTTGTATACATAACTAAACTGTGATGGTCGACAATCTCTCTTGTACATAGTACATTTTAAACTGTTAAGTTACCTTCACCATCAAAGGTTAGTGAATGTCCCAAATTTATTGTATAACTTTTTGAAATAGATGTTTGTCGAGTACAAAAGAAAGAGAAACCAATCCACCTTGTCTCATTACTGTTTGGTCACTTTATTGATAAAGAGAATCCTTATAACCCAATTCCCTAATATTTCTTGGGAAATTTTTCAAGCCTGTAATAACATAAATGACATACTTTTGAGGCAAGGTTAGATGAATCAAATAGGACTCAAGAGGTGAATGAGTCATTTGTAGAAAGGAAAGAGGAACATATACCATCTTCCCCACATGTTGCCTCACCTACCTGCAGTAGTAACACACAAACAAGGCTAGAGATGCAGGAAACCCAACCTACATCCTCTAAAGCAATGGAACAACTTGCAACACTTGTAGAGTCAAAAACCCTTGTTGTCACATAAATCCCTTCTATTCCTAAGAAGCATAAAAGAAAGAGTACACCTTCCTCCTTTGCATCTAAAAAGAAGCAAAAAATGCCTATGCAGCCTAAAAGGTGGTCACACTGCCTTAAAGAAAAAGAGCATTGCAAGAGGGAAGGCTCATTCTGGATAAGAAAAGGTAGTGATGATAGAGCCTAAAATAGACTCAAAAAAAGAAAATTTACCTAATGATCAAGAATAGTCCAAAAGCATGAAATTTATGTATCTAAGCACCAATTCAAATTTTGAATCTAGACCTCCTAAAAGTCCTACTTGTCAAATTTTGAAGATTTATTTATAGCAAAAAAGAAACCTAGACCTCCTAAAAGTCCTACAAACCAAGAGGAATTTGCTTCCCCAGTTGAGACGGATGAAGAATTATTTTTGGAGGATGAGAAGGAATTACTCTTGACAAGTAGAGATAAACTTAATGATTTGTAGGAAGATCTATCAAAAATTAAGGAACTAGAAGAATAGATAAAGGGTTACCAACAAAAAATATTGGGTTGGATAACAAGGTTAAAGAATTGAAAAATTGGTTGCATGTTTATCAGCAACAAGGAGACGGTTTGGTTAAGTTAGCCCAATTAACCATCATAGAAATAATTAAGAAAACTCCAAAACCTAAGAAGAAAAATGATGCCTCGATAGCACCAAAAACCCCTACTCTGGTTACCCTTGGGATAAAATTGTGGAACAAAATGGAAGAGCTTTCTTAGTCACAAAGAGAATGGAATAAGGAAAGATCATACTTGATAGTGACACATAATAGACAAATTGAAAAGAACACAAAAATTAAAAGAATAATGGTGAAAATTGAAGAAAATGTTGATAAAGTTGTTCAACTCATGAAATGCAAACCACTTACTAGGGTCTATACCATATTTCTACAAGAAAAAAATTAGATTCCAATTTAGTCAATTAATTAGTGATCTCCTAGTTTCATTATCATCACCAATATTGTTCTTAAAATCTTATCAAGAGGCCACACCAGACATGTGGGATCAACTATGTGAATTTTATCTGCATAATTTGGCCATTCCATTTGATATTGCCCAGAACCCACTAATTATTGTGGGATATGTTCATATAAAGGCACTAGCCTCATTTTTAGGAATGAACATCAGAGAGGTTAGTCGCGACAATATTATCATGAGAGGGAGAAGTCATTTCCCCTACACATTAGAGTAGAAGCAGAAGATCGTGATAAGGTAGTTGAGGAATGGATTGACCTAGTGGATAGACCTGTTAGGTCTCAAAAACACAAGTCTGAACTATGAGAGGTTGTCAAGCTCTCACGACATTTTTGGCTAACGTACAAGGCCAAATTATGAATTTGAACCTTCTACTCTTTAGGTTTTGACAGACCAAGGCGGGTAAACCTATATGAATGAAGCAGATTTGATTTTTGTTTATTCTCTAAAGCAATTTATCCACAATGGCAAGTGGGAGTGGATAAATAAATTCTTATTTTGGTATAGATTGTATAAGCAATATCAAGGCTAATCCTAATATGTTCAGTTAACAGATGTTAAATATTTAAAATGAAGTGAAACTAAATGATGGAATATGGGGGACTAGTGCTCTGTTGGGTATATGGAGTCAAATAGAAATCAAAGTTAAGTGACTTATAACTGGAAATAATTCTAACTGTTTGGCACTTCTATGTTTATAACTTGTATAAACAAGCAGGAATGTAATTATCAAATTCTTCTTTAATAATCCAAAATAATAATTCTAAGTTGTTGTGAATAATCAAGAGGACTTTAATCTTTACTTGAAAGACCCAATTAATTATGCCACACAGATACAACAAATGTGCACTAATAAATAGAAAATATGCTTGATATATCAATTTAAACAAAAGAGAAATATCAAATATGGAGACAAATTGATAATATCTTCAATTAACTTAACAAACAATTGATACCAGCATAGATCCACCAAATCAGATATTTTCCATTAACTCCTTCAAAATTTACTTGTGCATCTTGATCCTTTTTGATGAAAACATTGTATCAATCCCTATTCACCTACTTCTTCTATCTATTCTAATGATGCCCCTTTTGGTCTTGGTCTCTCGTATTTATATGAAAGGCAAACAAGCTTTAGACCAAATGTTGTGTCTTTTAATAAAAAAAGTATAATTAAGAAACATAAATAACCAAACAACTAACACATGCTTTAGTTCGTCAGTCTTCAAGTAAGAAGGTCGTGGTCATATAAGACATGTGCAAAGCCCTTACTTTATGATATATTCTCCCTCATGATGACACCGATCAATCCTCATCCGAGCCCAAATATTTTTCTTGCCATTTGCTTATTGTTAAGTTATTCGGCCACCTAAATTTATGTGCAGTAGTGAAGTTTGTAAGGTGGCTCTTCCATATGCTATCGGGCAAGTTTCTGGAATCCACAACAAACTTTGTATAACCATTATCCAATGTCATAATTCCATAAAGCAGAGTGTGAAATTTCTCTAGATTGATATCACCATCACCCTGAATACATGTCAAGCATTGAGGAACCATTTGATCAAACTCATTCTTTCATTCATCCACATCCTTGAGTTGTCCATCACCTTTAATGATCAAAGGAATGAAATTGTGTTTTATTGAATCAAATGAATTCCTTATGTTCTCTACCTTCTTCTTCATGTCAATAAAATACTTATGCTCATCAATAACTCCCTCACCATCTCTTGAGTAGGCTTTAATCTCGAAGGTGCATCAAGATCCCTTTGTGTCACTTTGCACAGGGTGGTTAAAATATGGTAAGTGGGCTGCCATCTTTTTTGTAATTCCTTTAAGATAGGGGAATTAATATTTATTTGTTCCACAGCTTTCACCAAATGACTAAAACCCTCATAAACTCAACTTATCTTCTCTTTTAAAACATCAACTCTGTGCTTCAATATTTCCTTTAAGGTACCCAAGATGTGTTGCTTGACATCATCCATATGATTGTTTCTTAATTTTTTCAATCTCTTCTTTCAACTGTTGAATTTATGGATCTTCAACTGGAGCAGGTGGATGATAGACAACTATTTCATCTCCTTGTACATCTATGGCTTGTTGCAATTGTTACTTTAATCTAAAATTTTCAATGAATAACTTATTTATTTCATCATTTGATAACTTGAGTCTTTTCTCATACTCTATTATCTTCTTTTCTATGTTTTCTACTACATCTTTTGTAGACATGGTTGAATGCATAGTTATGGTTGCTGCTTCTGTTGGAGTAGTGTCCTTCATTGTCTTGACCATTGCAGATCCTCTCATTTCTTGTACTACATCTAGAAGCCTTGGCTTCCTTGTGTTCTTATGCTTCGTTCATAGGGAAAGGGTCTCGGTGGTAGGATTGTATCATGTGCCTGAAACTCCTTCTGAATCAAATTTTGCAACCAAGTTTGGATCATCCTGGGCTCTGATTTGGTCTAACAAAAACACCTTGGAGAGTTCCATTCCAGGTATGATCAACATATTACTATTTAGCACCAACCCTCTTGCTTCTTTGGGAGTAATATTAATGTTACCAATATCCAACTCTGCCATTCTCTGGGCCTGCACCTCTGCATGCTTTGAATCATCAATCCCAATGAGGTTAATCTTCAACCTATCATCAAAATGTTTCATTTTCATTTTTATCCAAAAATATTTGAATTCCATTCTATAGATGAAATCATTATCCTCCATGAAACGCAGAGAAGTAACTATATATTCTCTCATCATCTTGTATCTCATCAAGAACTTCTTCTGATATTCTTATTTTTGGGTCATGAGGCTCTAACACCTTTTTCTCTCTACTACCTCTTTCATCTCAGCTAGAGTCAAGACTGCATCTTGCTCTCCATCACTTGACCCATAGTCAACTAGTGACTCAATTCTTTGTTTCTTAGTAGGAGCCTCATCAGTTGGAGATGGTGGAGATGGATGAACTGGTGATGAAGGTGGCGTATGTGATGTGGAGGTTGTGGATGATGGTGGTTGGGGTGCAAATGGTGGAGTTGATTTCTCTTCTTGAGCCCTTTTATACAATTCATCCAATTTACCAAGGACCAATTGCATCCTTTTTAGAAAATTTTATTCCTCAACAAAGAACCCTTGTTGAACTTCTTATCTTTTTCTTTCTTCTGGTCCTCCCATCTCATCATCATTAACTATCTTTTCCTTGTTTCAAACACATTTCCAAAATATACCAGGTTTCTTATTACATCCTCTTCTACATCAAATGCATGCATTATCAACCTCTTTGTAAGCAGGGTCCTTTTGATATTTTTGATGTGACCCTTTGGATCACATACTCTCTCTTTTCCTGATCTGAGAGCAAAATTTTCTTTTATGAATCTCTGCATTTCTTCCAACATATCTAACCCAACTAATAACTCCTCAAAAACTGTCAAGTCAGGCAAGAAAGTCCCCTTTCTCTGATTCTTCATGATATCATGCTCCATCCAGAGCATTTGCCACATAAATTCTAAAAACAATACCCTACTAGTCACAAACTTTGGTAAAACATGAGGGGCCTGATCACAACCATACACCCTAATGATGGTATATTGTGGTATTAAAAACCAATCAGCATAGTTGTGGGTGAAACCCTGGTCTGGTTTGTATTGCATGGGTCTCATAACCTCCATTAAAGATTGTGGAAGACTCGGTGTAGGAAAACCAAGGGCAATAATTAGTCTGATAACAAAGTCATCCCTAAACACAAAAAAGTCACCTTCATTGCACCTACTATCCCAAACATAGCACCAATTTTGCACTGGGAGCATAACTCCATTTTCATGTGTGCTCAACTTCATCCTTTTAGTCCACTTTGTTTCATTTTGAAATAGAATTAAATGACACAGTAGGGAATATTTTCTAAAAGTTATAGGGGCCTTAGCTTCCCTAGCCTGTAACAGACCTTCATGAATTTGTTCCTTAATGATAGAAGCAAAATCAAACTCCACACAGGATTCAGGGTGTTGGATAATCATTTCCATCCTCATCAATCCAATTGACATATTTTCTTCAGCATCAATTCCAAGAATCTGACATAGTGCATAGTAGGTGTTTTTAAAATAGGTCTAAAAGTTAGGTACTGGAAAGGGTTCAACTTTTGAAGACGGAATAGGAAGGACTCTATTTTGTCACCCCTTTTCATGTGCAGGGGGAGTTCATCAATTCTATAAGTCCTTTTCAATCTCTTGTACTCCTGCTCTAGCCTCCCCAAATCTATTTTTGTGACAGCCTACTTGTTTAGGTTAAAACACCTAATTATAGCTTCCCTTGAGATATCTACCAAAAATTGACCATCTGGGAACCTAACAACTTTCAATCGAGCATGATATCTACTGGCCAATTCTCTAATTAGCTCAACATCAACAAAAACATTAGGAACTATCAATTTTCCCATGTCAAGAGTCCATGGGTTCGATATTGGGACCCTTTCATCTCTATTCCTATAAAAATACCAATACGAATTCCACCCAGACTATGGAATTATTGGGTCTCTACACCCCTGAGCTAAATCTTTAAAGACCCTCTTAGGACCTTTATCCACTGAACCAGGTAGCAGGGCAAGTAATGGCGAATGTAACGAAACTCTACTAGATTTTTCCTCTTTTTTAGTTCCTACTTCTATTTTCTTAGGTGCCATTGCTTAAAATTCAATGTATGGTGAGTAAAGCTTACCCAAAATATCGCTTGTTCTGAAGAATCCTCTTGACCATCACACCTTGAGCTTGTCTGTATTCATCTTTTGTCACCACGAGCGAACAAATTAACAATCTTCCTTCTTTAATTCTTATATCATACCGCATTAATTCCCATATAAGTTCTATATCATTCAAATCCTTCACACCGAGCTGAATTTCATATTTTGATGTTCATTGATGTGATTGGCCTTCATTTAATGCTTCAATAGTTGATTATCGTGCTACCGTGCATCATTCTTCATTCCTTCGCGGTACCGCGGTATATAGTATTTACTTGTTCTTATTATACCACACTACAGCACATTTCCTTGGCCTCTTTGGTGGTACTCTAGTGTATACTTAGTGCTTTACCTTACATATCGCTTTACTGCGGGCCACATTCTGACCCCCTGCGGTATAGCGGTTCTCCCTTATGTTTGTTCTTGCTTCACTGCTCTACCACGAGCTTCATTATGACTCTCCGTAGTATAGCGGTTCCCTCTACTAGAGTTGATGATGACCCCACTTTACCGCGGGCTAAGTATCAACCCTCTGCGGTATAGTGGTAATATAGTATATTGCTACCCTCTCATCGTGCTACCATGAGTTACTTTGTTGGAGGTCGCGGTAAGGAGGTAAACGACAAGGCATGTATGGGGTGATCAAGTATGGCAGTGGTATGGTGGTAGAAGGCTAATTTGACTTTGCAAATGGTAGAAACATAAATTTTATGAAAATACTAAGAGAGACCCTTGATTTTATATGGAAAAATCAACAAAATTTTAGATGAAAATTTTGGTTCCAACAGCGGCTCCAGTTGGGGATGAGTGATTTATTGATCACTGCAAGAATCTAAAATCTCTAGTTACTGACCAGGCCTTGAGATTGTTGAAAAATGAGGTGTTTTCTTAGCTTAATACTCTGTAAAACTTTAATATTGCTGATCTAAGTAAGTCTTTTCTTTGTTACATATATTCTTTGTGGGTGATTATCTTGATTAATCCATTTTACTATTGTAGAATGTAGAGAGAAGTTGATAGAAGAACTAGGCGGGGATATTAGAAAGATTACACAAGATGTCGTGGAGAAACCCTTTCGAGATAAAACTCCACCAAGAATTATTCTATTATTCAATCTCTAGTTACAATAGCTCCAATTCTTGCTTGATAATGCTTCTTCTTCTTTACCAATCTTCTTCACACCTAATAATTATTAAAACTCTATTCAACTTGAATGAGATATAGAGACAATATGCAACCTTGTAATCTCCAAATGGTGATAATTACAATGCACAAGCTCAAGCCCTTGAAAGGTACGCCATATTCCTTCAAGTTGAGTTATTCATGAAGACTAAAGCTTACAATATGTGCTTCATGCATTTGAGTGTCCCAAACTGAAGCTACAACTTCTCCTTCACTTCGTGATAATTCCAAAGCTCTTCCTCAAAGTTGGCACCCTTAAGTAAAACTACTTAACTGATCCTTTAGAAATATCTTATCATGCATGAGAGGTAAATCCAATCAAAGCACTTGGGCTCAAGTTGGCTTCAAGTGCTTTATAGTTAACTGAAACATTTACTCAACACCATTCCCAAAGAATGGTCATCCCTTGATAACTAAGGTAGTCCCTTATCACGTCATACAACTCAATGTTATTTTAGCCATGCATTACAAAGCTCTAAAGCTAACTTCATGCAGCCTCAAATAACCAACATGCATTCAACATGCACTTGCATCTGGCCGAAGATAAGCAGGCGAGGCTAGGCGTGATGAACTAAACTAACTAAACTAAAGCTGATTAGAATTGAATTGAGAGATGCCCGGGCTCTAAAGCGAACTTATTAAACTTCAAACTACAAACATCAAATCTAACTCTTAGGATCTTGTACATTCGGAAGTGATGCTTTTATAATGGATTAGCTACGGACACTGGTGAGTTTTCACCTTACCATGTGTGCACACACATGTTCCTATTATTTAGGAATAACTAAAAATGTCAATTTCATGATTTATTTCATCCAAATAATTAATCTCATCCTAATCTTAGTGTTGTTGAACACATTCCAAGAATCTAGGAGATACATGAAATAATTGATGTTTAGGATTTGCAATTAAATGGCATACTATTTCCAACAGAGATGGTATGGTGGAAAATGGAGTGGATGGAATGGATATGGAGATGGAAAATGATGAAGGTGGAGATGATCCTACACTATTGTACATGGAAAGAAAAGAATTTTTAATAAGGGACACCTAGTATTTTCCATGTACTATCAATTCCTAGTCCCTTTTCATTCCCTAAACTATTGTGCATGGAGAAAAATTATTTTAAGAGGTTTTTCAAGAGTTATCCATGCACTGGCAACCCTTAATCCTCTGTGTTTTTTAAGAGAAAAAATTCTTCAGGAACTACCCATGTATAGGCAACTCTTGTTCTTCACCAGACATGTTCTGCAAGTAATATGATTCTTCCCCTCCTTTTCCAGTGACAACAAAGGGCCCTAACCACAAGGCTTCAAATTTTCCATGCTTTCCCTTCTCCTGACACCTAGCATTCCACATCAGCACCAAATCATTCTCCTCAAATTTTCTATCTTTAGCTTTCCTATCAAATAGATATTTCATCTATGACTATAACTTCACATTTTTGTTTTGAGCCACTCTCCTTATCTCATCAAGTTCTACAAGCTACTCCATTCTTTCCTCCATTGGTTCTGGAATTTCTATATCTTCCTAAAGGATAAACTTGTAAACTGGTAACAAGTTTTGTAATGGCATCCTAGCTTGTGTTCCATATACTAGTTCAAACGAATATTTTCCAATTGCCTTCTTCACAGTGATTTTGTCTGCCCACATAGCCATTCTCAACTTTGAATCCCACGCCTTTTTATTCCCATCTAGCATCCTCCTTATGATCTTCAGAATACTTTTATTACTAGACTTTTCCTGACCATTTGCTTGTGGGTGGTAAGGGGTTGCATAAGAGATAGTAATACCATACATACTGCAGAAATATCTAAACTCATCAAACCTGAAACACATCCCATTATATGTGATCAATCTTACTGGTGTACCAAATCTAGTCATAATATTCTCCATTAGGAAATTTATTACCACCTTGCTCATTGCTTGTTTAGTTGGGATGGCCTCTACCCATTTAGTGAAATAATCAGTAGCTGCCAATATCCACTTATGTCCCCCACTTGACTTCTCCTATATTTCTCCAATAAAGTCAATTCCCCATTGGTGGAAAGGGGCTTCAACTTGTAAAGGTCTAAGTGGTAAGGCTCCCTGATATTTCATCTTTCCTGAGAACTTCTAGCAAGCTTCACACCTTCTTACATATGAAAAGGAATCATTAAAGACCTTAGGCCAGTAATAGCCTGCCTTGAGAATCTTGTGTGCAGTTGTTTTAGCAGAGTAGTGACCTCCACACACTCCTTCATGTATCTCCCTCAAGACATGTTCAGCTTGTGACTCATCTAGACATAATAATAACATCCCATCCCTATTTTTCCAGAACAAATCACCCTCTATGAACACATACTTAGATGCTTGTAGCTTCAAAGTTCTCCTCTGGTTATCATTCAACCCTTTAGGCCACTTCATGTGTATGAGGTAATACACAATATTTGTGTACCAAGAAGTATGTTCAATGCTTGCAATTGCATTCTCCTCATTCTCTATATTGCAGATTTGATTTGCTTCAATGTTTGTCTCTGCCATCAATTTGGCCAAACCTTGTCCCCACACTAATTTAGTAATCTGAATCTCCATAACGAATTCTTGGATCTTATTAATCCATCTGCATCTCTTCCCTGTTACTTTTGTATGTACCACAATATCTTTCACAGTTGCATGTGGAACATAGGCAATCACTTTGGCTCCAACAAGATATGGTCTAAAATCCTTTGTTGCTTTGACCAATGCAAAACCTTGCTTTTCCATAATGTCATATTTCAACTCCGACCCTTGCAGTGACTTGTTGAAAAAGGATACAGGTTGCTCATGACCCTCATCATTCTTCTGTAACATGACAGTTGCTATAGTATGGAAGGAGGCAAATGAAAATATTTGAAAAGGTTTGGAAAAATTAGGAGACTTTAGGATAGGGGCTTCTTTGATGGCTTTTTTGATAGATATAAAAGCTTCTAAGGCTTCTACAGTCCAGTCTATCTTTTCCCCCTTTTTCAACATTTTGGATATGGGTTTAACAATCTCAGCAAAGTTAGACACAAATATCCTAACAAAGTTAATCTGCCCAAAAAATGATTGAATGGCCTTGATAGTTTTAGGAATGGGGATTTTATCTATGGCTTCTACCCTTTCAGGGTCTATCCTAATTCCCTCTTTTGACACAATATGCCCTAAAATTTTACCCTATGTAACAGCAAAGTGACATTTTTTAGGATTTAGACTAATACCATATTCCAAAGCCTTGATGAATACCTTCTCCAAGTGTTCTAAATGATCTTCAGCCTTTTTTGAATAAGCAGTAAGATCATCTTGATACACTACCATTATAGCATTGATCAGATCTGCAAATGCCATGTCCATAGCCCTTTGGAAGGTTGCCCCTGCATTTGTGAGACCGAATGGCATTCTCACATAAACATATGTCCCCCATGGGGTGGTAAAGGTTGTCTTATACTGCTCATATTCCTTAACTTTGACTTGATTGTAGCCAAAAAATCCATCCATCATTAACAAAAGCTCACATCCTGTTACTTTATGTAATATAGCTTCCCTGTTAGTGAGAGGGTAGTTATCTTTGAGGGAAGCAATGTTCAAATTTTTAAAGTCCACGCACAGTCTAATATCTCCATTCTTCTTTCTTATTGGAACCAAGTTTGAGACCCATGTTGAATGTCTAATGGGCTTGATAATACCCCCATCTCTAAGTTTTGCCAATTCCTCCTGCATTTTTGGTTCCAAAGTTGGGTTGATAGGCCTCTGCTTTTGTCTGAACGGTTTTGCATCTAGTTTCAGTGGGATCTCATGTTGAAATAAATCCTCCCTATACGCCTTGAGAACCTCATAGGACCATGCAAACACATGCTTATATTTTCTCAACAATACAATCAGCATTCTCCTAATTTTTGGACTTATTTTCTTTCCAATATATACATTTTTCGATGCTAATTGAGTCCCCAAATTGATTTCTTCAATATCCTCCCTTTTGACTGGTGTTTGCTTCATGAGGGATCAATCATTTCCATCATACACTCTTTCCAATGCCTCAAGCCCTTTGGGAAGCTTGTTAGTTTTAAGTTGAAGGACCTCTTTCCCAAATACAGTCTGCTTTCCATCTACTTCCTCCACAAAAGCATTGAAGTCAATCTCCTAAGCCTCATATTGATCTATGCAATGAAGGAATTTTAGGAGGTCAACATCATCATTGAAAATTTTCCAGCTATATATATTGTCAGGGATAGCTGGTCTTGTTTTAAATTCAATTTGACATACTCCAACTAGTGTAATATCATCTCTTCTCAATGCCACATTAGCTAAAAAATCTACCCTTATGTTTTTTGACCTGTCTATCCATTCAATGGGAAAGCATCAAATAATTCAATTGTGTCCCATACAGCATTCCTATATTGCTTCATTCTTTTGTTTTTTGCAACATATTTTGACTTAACTTGTGAAACAACTAGCTCAAAATCCCCTAAAACAACTAACAATTTGATCTTATGTTTAACAGCCATATTTAGATCAGTTAATAAAGCTTCATACTCTGCTATATTGTTTGTACATTCAAATGACAGTAGAAATGAATATTTGAATGTAGTCCCCTTAGGTGAAATAAAGACTATCCCTCCTCCATTGCCCTCTTGGCTACATGCTCCATCGAAATACATCTTCCACACACCATCATAATTTTTAGAAACATGTTTATCAATTGGATCAGTATTAACTAGTTTAGGTTGGATTGGTTCTATCCTGAAACTCCTGAGATCTACATCACAAAATCAATTTAATTTATCTTGAGGCACATAATCTACAATTTCACTCATCCTTGGCTCCCTATACAACTTGAATTCTTGACCATTCACTGGTATTGTTGCATAAGATAGATCGAATTTCCCATTTCCCCCAACTGTTGTCATCCATTGTCTTGATAGAAGCATTCCAAAATGAGGAGTATCAATCACAGTTATATCTATATTATAGGTTGCTTGAGGATAAGTAGCTAATTTTACTTCAACATCCTTCATAACACCCACTACTAGAACAGGTTTGTTGTCCATTGCATAACATTTGCCACTATTGGTATCCACCCACATGCCAAGTTGTTTCATAACAGCCACTGGCATGATATTAATTGCAGCACCAGAATCTATCATACAGTTCCTCACTAGTTTTTAATTTATAAGCAATGTAGTGAAGAATGGGTCAACCTGTGGAGAATTTATCAGTGTATCCCCTAGACATACCTCAGGAATATTCACCTTTTCTTTCTTATTGCTATCCTTATTAATCACTTTGTTCTCAAAAGTTGTGTTTTTATCATTCCCATTAGATATCAATTGAATGGCACTACCCCTATACTCCTTAATTTTCATCATTTCAAGTAATGGGATGGACATTTTTACCTGAGATAAAGCCTAAGTGAAATCAAAAGAACCTTTTTTTCTAGTCAATTTATTTTGCTCCAATGATTCTCCTTTGTTTTCCTCCTTTTCCCTTTTATTTGTTTGATCAATCTTCTATTTTCTTTGTGTAATTCTTTACTTTCTTCTTCCTGGATAGGATTTTGTTCCTTCTTATCATGATGTTTGTTTTATGTCTTCTTCAAAGCTGCTTGTGTTATTTCTTTATCTTTCATGAACATTCCTCTTGGGACACCTTCATTTTCATTCATTGTTATATTTCTTAGTCAATACTTGATTTTTGCTTGTTCAACCGCAACAATGGTTAGCCTTTTAATTTCCTCTTTCATTGGTCTTCTTATATTACATTGAGGTGGTGTACCACTAGGGCATTGTTCTTTATTATTTTCTTCAGAATCATAAAAAACTTGTTGTTCTGCCATATGGATATTGCATCTTTGGTTTACAACATCATATTCATAACCTTCCTCCTTTGAAGACGAATACCTTTGTTCAATGGGGTGAATGGTGTGAGAGGTTAGATAAATTGTGTGATCTTCTCCTTCATTATCTACTAATACCTCTTCTTCTTGTATTTTCTGAGCTACAATACAATGGATCTGAGGAATGTGGAGCATCACAAATTCCACACCAAAGACTATTGTTAACCATATATGCTGCTTTCTTTTTAAAGGTTCGGGAGTTTCTTTACTTCTAGGTCAATCCACCACAGGCTTTCCATCTTTCCAATTTTTATTATAAGGCATGTCATGTAGCCTCGGCCTTTCATTTTTGTATGTGTTCTCTTTCCTATACTAAGGATTATTAATTTGTTGAGGGACTCTAGGATTATCTCTCTTACTAACCATCCCAGCATCCTTTCTATTGTTTTCAATGATTAGTGCTATTTTTTGAGCTTCAGCTAAATCTCTAGGGCACCTATTTCTAAGTTCATATCCTGTTTTTGGATCAAATGCTTTCAGATAAATACTCGATCTTGCAGGATCTACCAATTTTGACCTAGGTGGTATCATATTTTGTAATTTTTTGAACCTTCGGTTGAAGTCATAAATACTCATTTTGATGTTTCTAGATGGTTACTAATTCATGGAAGGAAAAATCTGGTGCACATTGGTTCCCATATTGTTCAAGAAATCGATCCTAAAATTCTTGAATAGAATCAATGGAGGCTGTTGGTAAGCTGTTAAACCAAGCCCTAGCTTCCTCAGTCAATGACATCATAAACAACCTCATATGTATGTCTTCATACTGCATTTCTAGATCCTGAATAAAAGCATTAAAACTTCTTAGGTCTTCCTCAGTAGTAATTGCACTACTTCCTGTGAATTTTGGGACAAGGCCTCTCCAACTGTTGTCCATGGGGTAAGGATACAGTTGAAATCCTGCTAGGTCAAATTGTCTAATCATGGTTGTGTATTGTTGAGGAGGTGCATTGTGGGGATGTTGATAATGATACAATGGATTGTTGTATTGTGTATGAGGGGGTGGTATATATTGTTGGCCATGAGGTGGTTGAGCATTCGGATGATGTGATGCATTTCTTGGTGGAACATTTGGTTGAATGTATTGATTTCCTATCTAATATTGTTGTGCCCTTTGTGGATTTGAAGGTCCAGTATTATTATTTCCTTGCCTGTGAGGTGGTATGTATTTAGAGAGGCTAGTTGTCTGAGCATTAATTTGAGCTTTCTACAATTTTAATTCTTGGAGTTCTTTTATTGTTTGAAGCCTCTTCTGTTCATATTATGCTTTTTCTCTTTCCACTTCCTATTTTTCAAACTCCAAGTGTGCATCTAGTTCTTGCTTAGTCATGAATTCATAATCTCCTTCAGGGGTTGTATTATTAATAGGCTCATTCTGATCTCCTTCAGTTCTATGATCATACTTTTGTTGATTCCTAACTCTTCCAGCCTCCAGTTTTGCGTTGAATTTCTCTTGTTTCTAAGGATTTAAATTATAAAAAGGATTCATTTTCTCTTCAGGAATATGAGGTTCTCCAACTGAACTATCTATCCACATATCATAGCGATCATATGTCCCACAGTGTGGTTTTGACATTTTGTCCTTACTTGTCATGCACATATCATCAGACACTCGCTTACCCTTATCATTCTTGTTTGTCCATTTGTTGTTGTCACTTGGACCTCCTTTATATTGGGACCTTCTACATGCATGTTGAGTTGATTAATGTGTACTTTTCTTTATCAGAGTCACCACTCACTTTCCTAAAAGTGAGAAAATGTTACAACTTCTTATTCCCAGCGGAGTCTATCTAAGATTTTTGACTTTATGACAAGGGCCCTGACTTTGAGTTGACTCCCCAATAGAGTTGCCAAACTGTTAGGTCTCAAAAATGTAGGTTTGAACCACGAGAGGTTGCCAAGCTCTCATGACATTTTTGGCTAACATACAAGGCCAAATTATGAATTTGAACCTTCTACTCTTTAGGTTCTACCAGAACAAAGCAAGTAAACCTATATGAATGAAGCAGATTTGATTTTTGTTTATTCCCTAAAGCAATTTATCCACAATGGTGAGTGGAAGTGGATAAATGAATTCTTATTTTGATATAGATTGTATAAGCAATATCAAGGCTAATCCTAATATGTTCAATTAACAGATGTGAATTATTTAAAATGAAGTGAAACTAAATGATGGAATATGGGGGACTAGTGCTATGTTGGGTATATGGAGTCAAATAGAAATCTGAGTTAAGTGACTTATAATTGGCAATAATTCTAACTGTTTGGCACTTCTATGTTTATAACTTGTATAAACAGGAAAGGATGTAATTATCAGATTCTTTAATAATCCAAAATAATAATTCTAAGTTGTTGTGAATAATCAAGAGGACTTTAATCTTTACTTGAAAGACCCAATTAATTATGCCACACAGATACAACAAATGTGCACTGATAAATTGAAAATATGCTTCATATATCAGTTTAAACAACAAAGAAATATCAAATATGGAGACATACTGATAATATCTTTAATTAACTTAACAAAAAATTGATACCAACATAGAGCCACCGAATCAAATATTTTCCATTAACTCCTTCAAAATTTACATGTGCATCTTGATCCTTTTTGATGAAAACATTCTATCAATCCCTATTCACCTACTTCTTCGATTTATTCTAATGATGCCCCTTCTGGTATTGGTCTCTTGTATTTATATGAGAGGAAAACAAGCTTCAAACCAAAGGTTGTGTCTTTTAATAACAAAGTATAATTAAGAAACAGAAATAACCAAACAACTAACACATGCTTTAGTCTGTCAGTCTTCGAGTAAGAAGCCCGTCGTCATCTAAGACATGTGCAAGCCCTTAATTTATGATATATTCTCCCTCACGATGACAGCAATCAATCCTCATCTGAGCCCAAATATTTTTCTTTCCATTTTCTTATTGTTAAGTCATTTGGCCACCTTAATTCCTATGCAGCAGTGAAGTTTGTAAGGTGGCTCTTCCATCTGCTATTGAGCAAGTTTCTAGCATCCACAAAAAACTTTGTATAACCATTATCCAATGTCATAATTCCATCAAGCAGAGTGTGAAATTTCTCTAGATTGATATCACCATCACCCTGAATACATGTCAAGCATTGAGGAACCATTTGATTAAACTCATTCTTCCATTCATATGCATCCTTGAGTTGTCCATCACCTTTAATGATCAAAGGACTAAAACTGTGTTTTATTGAATCAAATGAATTCCTTATGTTCTCTACCTTCTTCTTCATGACAATCAAATATTTATGCTCATCAATAACTCCCTTCACCATCTCTTGAGTAGGCTTTAATCTCATAGGTGCATCAGGATCCCTTTGTGTCGCTTTGCACGGGGTGGTTAAAATATGGTAAGTGGGCTGCCATCGTTTTTGTAATTCCTCTAAGATAGGGGAATTAATATTTATTTGTTCCAGAGCTTTCACCAAATGACTAAAACCCTCATAAACTCCACTTATCTTCTCTTTTAAAACTTCAACTCTATGCTTCAATATTTCCTTTAAGGTCAGGGAAAACTTTAGTGGCAAATCTTCGCCAATTGGCGAATATTTGAAATCGGGACCTCCAAAAATGGCGAATAGTACAAGCTAAAAAGGATGTTGAATCACCGGGTTTTTACAAAAAAATAATTTTGTCTCAATTAATTCACCTATGCATTATTTTTTAAATGATGCGTCATTGGAACTGATTCGCTAGTAGTTTATACTATAATTACAAATATTAATTATATTCGCCAGTAATATTATATTCCTAGCATTAATTTTGGGGCAATATCGCCACTAATAATAAATTACCATTTAATTCTAGGAATATTTTATCCTTGAATAGGGCTTTATTTATGTCCATCGATTAGCTTTTTAATCGGATAGCTGCATTTGATTATGTGACCTATATGCACGTGCCTTTAAAAAGGCTTGTTAAGGCCCAGAATTTGTTTTGAGCCACATGATTAAATCTAATAATGTGGCCCAAAACAAATTATGGGCCTCAACAAGCCTTTTTAAATGCACGTGCATATAGGTCGCGGAATCAATTGTAGCCATCCGATTAAAATGCTAATCGATGGTAACAATTTAACATTTCATTTAGTCTTATTAAAGTGAGATTTTTAAAAAAATACTTAATCCGTGTGTGCTCCAATGCATTTTTTATAGTGAAGGCTCTGCCCCCTTGACCCCTGCAAGGGGCGTTGCCCCTTGACCCCACCGGTGGCTGCTGCCCCCGAGTCCCTTCTTCAATATTACAAAAAACAAAAAAAATATGGGGGAATTGCACTGACCAACTATGCAAATTTTTAAAGGAGAGATTTGCCATTGTAATTAATATTTTTAGTGATTATTCGCTAGGTTTCACCACTATGATTATTATTTTTACCAATTATTCATTAAGATTCGCGAGGATTTTACAAATTTTTTTAATAATGTGCATAGATTTGCCAAGAAAATTAATATTTTTTTCCAAATAAAAGGAAAGATTTACCAGGATTTTACACCTTCGCCGAGGGGGGGTTTCTTAAATTTATCACTGTTTAAGGTACCCAAGATGTGCTGCTTGACATCATCACTATTATGTTTCTTCAATTTTTCAATCTCTTCTTTCAACTGTTGAATTTGTGGATCTTCAACTATAGCAGGTGGATGATAGAAAACTATTTCATCTCCTTTTACATCTGTGGATTCTTGGAATTGTTGCTTTAATCTAACATTTTCAATTAATAACTTATTTATTTCATCATTTGATAACTTGAGTCTTTTCTCATACTCTGTTATCTTCGTTTCCATGTTTTCTACATCATCTTTTGTAAACATGGTTGAATGCATAGTTATGGTTGTTGCTTTTGTTGGAGTAGTGTCCTTCATTGTCCCTACCATTGCAGATCCTCTCATTTCCTATACTACATCTAGAAGCCTTGGCTTCCTTGTGTTCTTTTTCTTTGTCCATAGGGCAAGGGTCTGGGTGGTAGGATTGTATCCTGTGT
The DNA here is from genome assembly GCA_007258455.2 of Sequoia sempervirens. Lineage (NCBI taxonomy): Eukaryota > Viridiplantae > Streptophyta > Pinopsida > Cupressales > Cupressaceae > Sequoia > Sequoia sempervirens. Next base: position 52,323,645 of record VDFB02270651.1, on the reverse strand, counting down.
CTAAAACTCCTTCTAAATCAAATTTTGCAACCAAGTTTGGATCATCTTGGGCTCTTATTTGGTCTAACAAAAACACCTTGGAGAGTTCCATTCCAAGTATGATCAACATATTACTATTTAGCACCAACTCTCTTGCTTCTTTGGGAGTAATATTGATGTTATCAATATCCAACTCTGCCATTGTCTGGGCCTGCACCTCTGCATGCTTTGAATCATCAATCCCAATGAGGTTAATCTTCAACCTGTCATCAAATTGTTTCATTTTCATTTTTTATCCAAAAATATTTGAATTCCCTTGTATAGATGAAATCATCATCCTCCGGAAACGCAAAGAAGTAACTATTCTCATCATCTTGTATCTCATCAAGAAATTCTTCTGATATTCTTATTTTTGGGTCATGAGGCTCTAACACCTTTTGCTACTCTGCTACCTCTTTCATCTTAGCCAAAGTCAAGACTGCTTCTTGCTCTCCATCACTTGACCCATAGTCAACTAATGACTCAATTCTCCATTTCTTAGTAGAAGGCTCACCAGTTGGAGATGGTGGATATGGATGAACTAGTGACGGAGGTGGTGTATGTGATGTGGAGGCTGTGGATGATGGTGGTTGGGGTGTAGATGGTGGAGCTGATTTCTCTTCTTGAGCCCTTTTATACAATTCATCAAATTTACCAAGGACCAATTGCATCCTTTTCAGCAAATTTGATTCCTCAACAAAGAACCCCTTGAACTTCTTATCTTTTTCTTTCTTTTGGTCCTCCCATCTCATCATCATTAACCATCTTTTCCTTGTTTCAAACATACCTGCAAAATATACCAAGTTTCTTATTACATCCTCTTCTGCATCAAATGCATGTGTTATCACCCTCTTTGAAAGCAAGGTCCTGATATTGTTGATGTGACCCTCTGGATCACATACTCTATTTTCTTGATCTGAGAGAAAAGTTGGCTTTTATGAATCTCTACATTTCTTCCAACATATCTGACCCAACTAATAACTCCTCAAAAACTGTCAAGTCAGGAAAGAAAGTCCCCTTTCTCTGATTCTTCATGAGATCATGCTCCATCCAGAGCATTTGCCACATAAATTCTAAAAACAATACCCTACTAGGCACAAACTTTGGTAAAATATGAGGGGCCTGATCACAACCATACACCCTAATGATGGTATATTGTGGCATTAAAAACCAATCAGCATAGTTGTGGGTGAAACCCTGGTCTAGTTTGTATTGCATGGGTCTCATAACCTCCATTAAAGATTGTGGAAGCCTTAGTGTCGGAAAACCAAGGGCAGTAATTAGTCTAATAGCAAATTCATTCCTAAACACAAAAAAGTCTCCTCCATTGCACCTACTATCCCAAACATAGCACCAATTTTGCACTGGGAGAATAACTCCATTTTCATATGTGCTCAACTTCATCCTTTTAGTCCACTTTGTTTCATTTTGAAATAGAATTAAATGATACAGTAGGGAATATTTTTTGAAAGTTATAGGGGACTTAGCTTCCCTAACCTATAACAAACCTTCATGAATTTGTTCCTCAATGATAGAAGAAAAATCAAACTCCACATTGGATTCAGGGTGTTGGATAATCATTGACATCCTCATCAATCCAATTGACATATTTTCTTCAGCATCAATTCCAAGAATCTGACATAGTGCATAGTAGGTGTTTTTGAAATAGGTCTGAAAGTTAGATACTGGAAAGGGTTCAACTTTTGAAGACGAAATAGCGAGGACTCTATTTTTGTCACCCCTTTTCATGTGCAGGGGGAGTTCATCGATTCTATAAGTCCTTTTTAGTCTCTTGTACTCCTGCTCTAGCCTCCCCAAATCTATTTCTATGATAGCCTGCTTGTTTAGGTTAAAACACCTAATTATAGCTTCCCTTGAGATATCTACCAAACATTGACCGTCTGGGAGCCTGACAACTTTCGATGGGGTATGATATCTACTGGCCAATGCTCTAATTAACTTGACATCAACAAAAACATTAGGAACTATCAATTTACCCATGTCAAGAGTCCATGGGTTTGATACTGGGACCCTTTCATCTCTGTTCCTATAAAAATACCAATACAAATTCCACCCAAACTGTGGAATTATTGGGTCTCTACACCCTTGAGCTAAATCGTTAAAGACCCTCTTAGGACCTTTATCCACTGAACCAGGTAGCAGGGCAAGTAATGGCGACTATAACAAAACTCTACTGGATTTTTCCTCTTTTTTAGTTCCTACTTATGTTTTCTTAGGCGCCATTGCTTAAAATTCAATGTATGGTGAGTAAAGCTTACCCGGAATATCGCTTGTTCTAAAGAATCCTCTTGACCATCACACCTTGAGCTCGCCTATATTCAGCTTCTGTCACCACGAGCGAACAAATTCACAATCGATATTCCAATCCTTCACACCGAGTTGAATTTCATATTTTGATGTTGATTGATGTGACTAGCCTTCATTTAATGCTTCAACAGCTGATTACCGTGCTACCGCGCATCGTTCTTCATTCCTTTGTGGTACCGCAGTATATAGTATTTACTTGTTCTTATTATACCGCACTACCACACATTTCCTTGGCCTCCTTGGTGGTACCCTGATGTATACTTAGTGCTTTACCTTATATATTGCTTTACCGCGGGCCACATTCTGACCCCCTGCGGTATAGTGGTTCTCCCTTATGTTTGTTCTTGCTTCACCGCTCTACCGTGGGCTTCATTCTAACCCTCCACGGTATAGCGGCTCCCTCTGCTAGTGTTGATGATGACCCCGCTTTACCGCGGGCTAAGTATCAACCCTCTACGGTATAGCGGTAATATAGTATATTGCTACCCTCTCACCATGCTACCGTGAGTTACTTTGTTGGAGGTCGCAGTAAGGAGGCAAACGGCAAGGCATGTATGGGGTGATCAAGTATGGCAGCGGTATGGCGGTAAAAGGCTAATTTGACTTTGCGGATGGCAAAAACATAAATTTTATGAAAATACTGAGAGAGACCCTTGATTTTATATGGCAAAATCAACAGAATTTTAGATGAAAATTCTGGTTCCAACAAGACCCATGGTGGAAAAGAAAATCTTGGAGTGCAAAGAACAGGATTACAAGAGATTTCAAGAGCTTGCAACTAGAATAGAGGCACTCAAGTTCTCTCATGATAGATGGAATGAACTGACATAGGAATTGAAAAAGAAAGGGCCTCATTTTTTCTTTTACTTGGCAACAGTCATAAGGGAACATAAGTACATCAAAGCTTCCCTTCAATACTGGATAACTTGGCTCCCTCTGGCATTTCACCCTCCCCTTCCCTTGTACCCAATTTCACATTGGACGAGGAGGGAAGAACAAGGGGCAGCAAAGCAAGCCAGACGAGAAAGAATATATGCACAAAAAGGGTTCTACCTAAAGAAAGGGGAAGGAGTCACTGACACTATGGACTACAGAGAAATTGCATTACAATATAATCAGAGGCCCTAAATTACTTGGAGACAAGACAAAAGTTGAGTTGGGGGAAAAGATGAGTCTTGGAATTGTCTTGTTTTCCTTGTTTGATTTTCATACTTTTCATAATATTTTTGATAAATTTCAAAGTCATTACCTAGACCTTTCCTCCTATTTTAAGTATTTAAAGCATTGAGGATGATATATTTATATTGATAAATGATTTTGTGAATCTATGAATGTCTATGGAATTTAATAGAGTTTTATGTTAAATATGGTCATTAATGATTAAAAGATGTTTGTGAGATAAACTAATGTTAGGGTTTAGGTAGATTGGAGCAATAAACATTAACAATTATATGCAGATTAAATAACCTAGAAATAACAATGAAGAATAACACAAAAGAGATCAACACAGAATTTAACGTGGTTCACCCAATATGGGCTACATCCACAGAAACTCTGTCATCCAATGATTTTATTATCCAGTGCAAAATATATTACAATATCGCAAACACCATACCGCAACATACATCCTAGCCCCTTATAACAAGCCTTTTGGAACCTTCTATAATTAGGGTTTTACAAGGTCTTTTTTTCATTTGACGTGTTAATGGGAAAACCTTGACATGTCAACCAAAAACAACCTTGATGTGTCAGCGGGAAAACTTTGACATGTCAATAGAAAAAAAACTTGACGTGTTAACGAAAAAAAATTTGGGGCGATACCCCAAACACCATTTCTTGTTACGAGTGTATAGTATTTACATGATCAGTTGCCACATACCAACAATCTCCCACTTGGAGACTGATCAGGCTCCACACCAAACAACTAACCCTTGCAATGAAGTATTTGTCAACCTGCAGTAAAGGGATTGTCAACCCGCAATAGAAGGATGCATGTCCACCATAGTCAAAGATTATGATCACCTACAACACATGCAATATTTTGTAGCTAATGAAGGCAATGGTTGGAGATTGTAACATGATTTATTTGTGGATCACTCTATATTTTTTTACTGTATGTTATCATTAGATCATGGAGGAAAGGAGATATTTATAATAACAATGGTTATGGCTTGCAATAAGTTTTGCCCTATTAGGCACATATTTAGTTATAACCATCTTCTTTAAAGACGTAAAGCCCTGATATGATTTTGACACTCTTATCTCCACTAGCTTTTCATTACTATTTAAAATAAGACCTAGTCTTCTTCCTATTTTTTTGGGAGAGTCGACAGTTGCTTACAGTTTATTTTCAATCCAAAAATAATTGAACTCTCAAAGATCTCATATATATGTTTGACCTTGTGAGAGGTCAAGCTAGCTAGATATTATGTGTTAAGTACATTGAATGTAAGTAATTTTCATGTTGATTCAATACTTATGTTCTCAGTTATCTATTCAATTTGCAATAAAGATAGATGCAGTGTTTTCCATGAATCTTTGAGTTAAGATTTGAAGAAGGATATTGTGGGGTTGCAACAACTCAAGCAAGGGCCACTTGAGGTATTGCAATACTCCTTGTAGTTTAGATTATTAATTACAATAGAATGAATTAATAATTTGTATTTCTTGGTTTATAGTTAAATTGATTTGTTGAATAATGATTAATTGTTAGTACAGTAACTTGCAACATAGTTGAGTTGTTAAGTTATTGTCTTCACAAGAGTAGTTACTCGTAGCAGCAATTATTATAATTACCTGCAGCAATTGCTACTCATATGAATCTGCTTCCAGATAGAGTTATTTTAGTCAAGTTGATTTCAATTATATTTGTTTTTGTCACTCTTCTATACACGATTGATTAGGACAATTTAGGATTGTCAACTGCACGTACAATGATAGCATCATCTAAAGATTATGATTCTTTGGTTGATAAATTAAATGAAACACCTCTAGGATAATGAATTGATTTATAAGGGATTGTTGTCCATTAAGTTGTATGCATGCATTGTCTACATCAATTTATTGAGCATAGATGTTGTATAGGAGAGTGATGCAGAGGTGAGTCCAAACATACCTTAATTTGTTAAAGAGTAGAGGTTTGAACCAACAACCAAAAAGATATTAGTTTTAGAAATACAACCTTGTTTTGACCAAGAGGGAGAAACCATAAATCAATCGATCCTTTCAATAATATAACATAAATCTTTTCTTCTATTGTTCTAAGTGCAATAGCATTTAAGTCTCCACCTAACAAAACATTTTTTCCCTAAAGAAACCCTATTTGCCTAGATAATTCTTACCAAACCTCATCTTTCTTATTAGATCATTAGGACCATAAACATTGAAAATAAAGCTAAAAAGATTGCACTAATAGGACTTAAAGGAGCAACCACCCCAATTAAAGGCATTCACAAGATTTGAGAGGTGGACCGAAACACAAGATACAAATATCTCTTAAGGATTCTTTAGCTTCAATGGCTACTTCTTGCCACCTTTTCAAACATGTTTTGAACAAATATGAGAAGCTTTCCTTTGAGAGATTTGTTTCCTACAAAAGAACAAAACCCAAATTGCTACCTAATAGTTGGTTTTTAACCAACCTTTATTTGTTAGGGGTGTTAAATCCACTAATACTCCAAGAAAGTCCATTCATGACTCATGTGGAGAGACTTGCACCCTTTGCCTCAAGCACAAAGAACCTTTAAGAGTCTCACCAAGAGTCTTTTGAAAACCATTTTCAATATCTTCTTTTGATTTCATTTTTAGCTTTTAAAACTCTAATTATCTACTTCTTTCTATAGAAGGGCCAAAACAATCATTCAAAGATGCCCCTTTATCTAACAAAGCACTTTTATTGATTCTTCTCTTTTTGGTCTTCCCAAAAATCATTTAGATCATTTTTTATACTGGGGAAAATGTATTACTCTTCAAGGAGGTGTCAAACTGAAAGAACAAACCCACAAAATGGTTCTCTAATCTAATAGAATGAAAGGCCTTTAAGAAATAATTCTACTCATGCGGCTTTAATAGATCCAATTTGAACCAATCTTAGTTTTGTGCCTAAAAAATCTTCTCTATAGCTTTCAGACCTTTTTAGGTTTCCACATCTTTTTTATTTCTCTACTACTGCACATATTGGGGATTCACAAGGCATTGGTATTTTCTTGAGCTTACAAAGCTTAGTTTCATGCCTACTCTATAGAAAATGAAACATCTAGAAGGAATATTTTTATAATTTATCTCTTGTGCATAATCCCCTAAAGGAAGAGACATCAATACCTTCTTTAGAAGTGATGAATCCAAATCTTATGATATTTTAAGTCGAGCATAGACCATAGAAGTTTTCTCCACTAAGCTCTTCCCGATAGCAACAAAACATTGTAGGTCCCAAATTTCTATAGGCTATAGAAATGAAACTAGGTCTTTGAGCATGCAAATGAAAAAGTGGCACATAAGAAGGCCTACCACCAACACTAAGATATTAGGGACCAAGATTGGATTTATAGCTCCTCTATGAGAGATTTTTCACATTCTTGCAAAGAAGGGAAAACCATAATAAAGAAAGCCTTTGGAAAAAAGAGGATTTTAGGCAAAGAAAATTAGGTGTTTGCTACTTATTCCTACACAAATTGCATGTAAACAATGGTCCACCTCATGCCCAATGAAAGCATTAAATCCTAGTTTTGAGACTTACTTCTCAATCAAAGAATTTTCCACCAGAACCACAAGAGTAGAATTTACTACAACAATGCATTCTTTATGGGGACCTACAATGTTGCAGCCTTACTCCTTTATGGTTTCCAATGGAGTAGCATTAGCCCCTAACACTTTTGGCATATTCCTTTTGAATTCTCCAAGACCACTCCACTTGAAAGTAGCATCTTTTTTGTTGACTTCCAAACCTTACCAAACAAGCCTTAACTACAAAATGGTTTGTGCCTTGCCAAAATTCATGAGAGTTACTACCATTGTTCCTTCCAATAGTGTTGAACCCTACCATTTAGTCTTGAGGACAACCATTTGGGAAGCAATAACAAACAAAATTCTTCCACAATTCATTGAAATGAGTTGAAAGAGTTTTTGGATAAAACTCTAGATAAGTTTTTAGCATCAACATTTTCGATCACACTTTGTTATCTATCAAGATGAAGAAGAGGGAAAATATGAGATACGTTGCAAGTTATTCTCTTTATAAAGAAGAGTAGAAACCAAGGAGGAAGAGGGTAATCAATGAGGTTAAGACTCCCAAGACATTGAAAGTTGAAAAAGCACAAAGGTGTTGGATAAAGGAGATCAATAGAACAATATAGGAAGAAAAGAAATTGACAAAGCCAACTTCCTAAGAAAGCTCACCACACCTAATTGGTCAAGGAAGAGAAAAAGGATTAAGTGGAAAAAGGGGGAAAACAAAGAGCATGATAGATAATGGTAAAATATAGTATACAAATCAAAGAAAAGCTTACATGATACACAAACAAAAAGAAGAAAGATAAAAGAAATTAAAACTAATAAAGCCAAAGAAAATATTGAAAAATTAATTAGAAATATAATCAAATAGGTTCACAAAATAGCAAAGACAAAAAAAATCAAATTGTCATAAACCTATAAAGAAGAAAATAAGCAACTCGACCAAAATAGGCAAATGAGTAAACCAATAGAAGAGGAACTGAGAGTCAAGATGATTAGAAAGAGGACTCACAAAATTATAGGGGGTGACATGAGGAACCACCAAGGGATGGAGGACATTGATGGAATGAAAGAAAAGGCAAGGAACCACACCCAACTACCACCAAAGAAGTAATGTGTCCAACATAACCAAACCAAAGACAAGGAAAACGAGAAGTGAGGGAAGAGAATACTAGGGCAAGGGAGTCCAACACAATGAAAGAAGAGTCGAGCAAAGGAGGTTCAAACGGAATTCAACAAAGGTAGTCAAGCTAGGTTGAAGGTCCACCCCTCATCCAGGTTGAGGTTAGACAAGTGGTTTTTAATTTCAATGAATTATTTATGTTTTACCTTGAAGAAGTTGTCTTTCATAGCAAGGCCTTGAGTCTCCTCCAAGTGCATGCAATGTCTAGAATGGGAGTAATGTTTTACCATGGCTGTTTTAACGACCCACTCATGTCTTTAGTCAACACAATGATGTCTAGTCCTTGAGCTAATGGAAAGCCCCATCTCAACAATTTAGGGGGTCCCACAAGAACATTCAATCTTATAAACCTTATAATTAAGGCAAAGGTCACTAGGGTCTTTAGTCATGGGAACAAGAGATTTGATAGAGCTATGGGATTTGAAGGTACATTTGAAGCCCTTTCTTTCAAGGATTTTAAAGATTTTATTAGAGATGCCTCCAATGTAAAGGGTGACAACAAGGACTGTGTCAAAACCTTTCATCTAGGATTACAAATGGTATTGGCTTGCCTAAAAGCTCTGACAATGTGTGTTGTAGCCATTCAATTTGAACACTTTACTTAGATGGGCAAACTCTCAATCAATGTGTTCCATATCATGGATGCAAAAGGCCTTTGGAGCTAAAGTCTTCAAGACACTAGATGTTTAGGTTAGGTAGTGGTGTGAGGACATATGGAGGCAAAGGTCAATGTGGGTGGCTTTTCTAAAGATGCAATGAGCTAAGATATCATCTTCTTTTTTTGTGAGAGGGATGTCAAGTAACAAGAGCTAGTTGTTTGATTCAAGCTCTTTGGTGAACTTGATGCACTCGCCAATGTTGTTTGTGTGAAATTCTTCTAATTTGTCCTTGCCATGAGGCCAACATATGTTGGTGTCATCAACATATTGATTCCACCATCTCAATTTGAGAGGTATGGAATGGAGAGTTGATTCTTTGAAATACTCCATATAAAGGTTGGGCACAATACGAGATAGTGGTGACCCCATGGCAACCCCATCCAATTGCTCATATGCCACTCCTTGGAAGGAGAATAAAATTGATTTTAGAAACTCAACTAAAGAAGCTATCTTAGCATTGTCCTTGCACCTAACAATAGTAATGGCATCATTAATCGAGAGCAAACAAGGGCATGACATTGAAGCTAACCAATATGTTGTTATGGTTCACCTTTTATCCTTGATAAAGTCCACAAAATGAGACAAGTCCTTAAGGAAGTGGAATGACCTTACAAAGGGGAGATTACCTTAGCAAGGCAGGCAGCTAACTTGGAGGTTGAGTCAATGATGTCAACAATTGGTCAAAGGGGTATACCCACATTGTGGATTATCGACACACCATAAATGTGAGGTTTCTTTTTTAGGCATTAGACACTTTTTGGTGAGTTCCATTTTTATGAAAGGAATGCTATTTATAGAGTTGCATTCTACCTTCCCTGCCCTTCTCTCCTTTAACCCTTGATCATTATCCAAATCCATGCCCAAGTTAGAACCTTGCTCCTTTAGTGAGCCATAGCTTGTAATGCATGCAACACCCGCCAAAATGACCATCTAGAGTAACGAGGTTGGGAGCCAAATTTTGAACAATGGTTTACGAGCGCTTGTCTTCAAGGGATATAATGATAATCCCTCTTCAACATTACTTTTGCTTCCACTTTCATCTTCCTTTTTTTGTCAAGCCTAGTCTCCACACGTTTCTAGTCATTTAGAAAAAAATCTATAAAAGCTCAGATTCTAAGCATATATCATCTCCCAAAGATGTTTAGTATAGGAGTCGGGGGATCACTAAAACCAATGACTCTAAAAGGTCGCATACAATACCAACCAGACCAAAAGCAAACTAATAGGCAGGCACTTGGTAAACTAGCGATAAGTAAAAGAAATTTGAAAAATAACACATACAACATAACAAATATAAACCAAATCAACAAAGGAGACCCATGCAATAAATACTGTAAAGAGGACATTCGATCTCAATGGAAAGCTTGGAGATTATCTTATGGAGGATGCCTCTTCGTCTTCCTACGTACAATCAAGAGCTCTTAAGCTTTCCTAATATGCAAAACTATGTGAAAAAGAATCCTTCATAAAGCATCAACAAGATAATGGTCGGGTTGTAACCTTTATCGGAATCTACATTCTGAACAAAACCGATCTTCTGGTACATTTAGTTTATCGATATTTTTTAAACATAAAACAAAAACAAGAAAGAGTGCAATTTGTCATAAGAGAACTTATTGAACTTCTAATAAATCACTTGTATTGAAGAAATTCACTCTTCAAGCAGAAGAGTAGATGACCTTTTCCACAGAAACGTATAATCTGCCATCCAGCAATAGCATCAATGGAAGACTAAAATGTTAGCAGGCGCATATATCTTGGATGCCATATTTCACATAAAATTGCATATTGTGACAAGGAATTGAGAAATAGCAAAAGATAAAGGACACTAATATAGATGTGAATTTTGCTTCACTACGTTCACCTTTTGTGCCAGCAAAAATGGGAAGCTGGCAACCCCAAAGTCATCTCTATCAGGTTAATTCTTTATTGTTCCCAATTTCACACGCAAATGCCATATCACCTTGATAGAAGAATGATTTTTGAGCCTGAAAAACTTGATTTCAATGCTTATAAACAAAATAGGAGCATTGTAGTCATCAGGCTTATAACAAAAATGAAAGAATCAATTAATGTATTGTACAGCAAGGTCAGCGACTCAGCAGGTCTTGTAGCCATTCTCGGACCTTTCTCATTGGACAATTGAGAAATTATCCTTTGACAAAATTTCATTTGTAAATCATTTGTAATGCCACAACTTTAGGTCCCATTTTCTGATAATCAACTCACTTCTCCCACATCATTCTAACAGAGGATGATATGAGGTGATGAAACCCTTCTATTGTCTTCACTGTGGCATTCTGGAAGATGATGAGTTCTAGTGTCAGTCCACAATTTAACTGACTTGACTAGCAAAAATAACTGCCAAGAAGCAATCAAAAAGGCTACTTCTCTTGACCCTCTCAAGCTGGTAGTCGTTGCAAGGAATGGAAAAAAAATCAGTGTTGCTGTCATGTAGAATTAGGTTGCCAATACATAACAACTTTTGTCAGTATGTAATCACCTAGCAAGGCATCACTTTTGCATCAAGCTCTACCCCACTTTTCAATTAGAAGCTGCTGATGGGTTAGCTGTTCTTGCTTCCTTGAAGTGCTAACAAAAGATGGCCAGTAACCATTTTCTTGTGTATACCCCTGCTGTGACACTGAGTCAACTTTTGCTGACAATGCATCCTGGTGTTGCAAGCTCTTGTTAGAAGGCTGCAGATCAATTGCAAATTCACTTTCTTCCTCTAATGCAGATGGTCTTGCATCTGGCCATAAGACATTGCCCTGGCTATAGTCTGTTTGAGCTTGGGATTCTTTTGTACAATCAATTAATCTAGAACTCTCTCCAATAATCTCTCGATCGGCACCATTATCAAATTGTAATGCAGAATACTCTAAAGTGGAACGTATCTGATGTGGATCTGGATGAATATTCTTGACTACCCCAGAGTTATGCATTACTTTATCCTTGGTTTTATTTAAAATGCAGTTCCGATGACTTGACCAATCATCTCTGCTTACAGTTGACATGTTTTTGCTCTCAGTAAAAAATGAACCAACATGAGGACTGACAGGACTCATCTGACACAGGGACAAGTCAGTCCAATTATTGTGGTTCATCTCCTGATCATTTGTGCTGAGAGATGTTCGATAATCCTCTCTTTGGGGAAGAAAGTACATTGAATCAGGTTGTACTGGGAAAGAATTATCATTAGCTGCAATTGCTTTTAGTGCCTTTGTATCCTTTGGATAATCTAGATCAGAAGCACTTGGAGAATATGGATAGGAGTTGCTTTTGTTTTCAAAATCAAACACAAAACCATCTCTGATGCCTTTTGGATTACCATCTGTTGTCTGTTTTGTTGAACTGAGAAAACTGGAGTTTGCAAGTGTAATTGGTTGATGCCCCTCTAAACCCCTCTTGAATGATCCAGAACTATCATAGACCTTATGTCTAAATGTAAAAGGAGCATCTGGAATTACATCTACAACTTGTCTTTCAGAAAAATAGTTTTCATCTATTGATGGCTCTAAACTTTGGCACTCCTTAAGTGAACTGGAAGCCACATCCCCCCAGTTGTTTCTGAATGATCTTAGTTGCACCTCCGTATTTTCTTCTTTGTAGGGCCCTTCTAATTGAGAAGAAATTCCCTGCTCCAACTCAGTCCTGTGAAAATGTTTTTCTGAGTTCAAACTGTCATATTCATAACCCGACTGAACTAAATTCTTATCTTGCACCTGGAGAAGCTGATCCTTCTGCTCCAACTCTCTCCAAACACTTGGCCATATTCTTGAGGCTGAAGCATTATCAAATGGATGTCGAGACAGTGATCTTGCTTGTGAATCTGAAAACTTAGTTTCTTGTGTCAGCTTCCAATTATCAGGATTTTTAGCACCCATATATCTTGGAAATTTTCGATGTTTGACAGCTGAGCCACGCATGTCACTAAATTCAGATCCCTTTATTTTGCCTGAGAACTCTTGTTTGTTAACTTGAGGCCCACCATTCAACATGCCATTGCCACACCCAGAATCTGCAGAGAACCCATGTTGAGGTAACATAACTGAAGACCCACTTGAGGCATTTGAATTGCTTATATGGCAACCAACCTTCATCCCACCAGTATAATGGTTTGAAAGCTTTCGGAATTTTTGAACCCCAAACCCAAAGGGGCTCCCAATGGGGCTGCCTAGTTCAGAACCATAGTTTGATGCATTGCAGTTAGCGGAGCCATTATGTTTAGCAACTCTCGGCTTTTGCAGAGATGATCTTGCCCAATGATTTTCACCCTTGAAATCCTGGAAAGAGGTTTCTTTTAATTGTGCTTTCCCATCAATAGCCTTATCTTTATTGTCATGGTCCCAAGTTGAAAATGTTAATTTTGTAGAGCCTGGATCTGAGTTAAAACCAGTTAAGTAGATATCAGTATTAACTAAACTTCTTGGTGTCTCTTTCTCTCTCTCCATATTGACATCAACTCGTTCATGCATGTATAGCTTTACATTGTTCCCTGCTTTTTGAGGCTGATTCTGTTCCTCTTCATTGTCGCTCTTTGGTATTGCCACCTGGCTATCAAGTCCTTCAGCGAAAGAATTTACAGCTGGAATTATGCTTAAGTCAGTCAAATCTTGGTGAACTTTGTTGTCAACAGTAGAAGTAGCTTCAGAAATATCTGGCAGAGATGGACCTTTGATTTTCAGACGACTGATGTAGGGAGATGCTGTTCTGTCAAATACTGTAGCAGTATCACTTTTCAAGTGCTCTGGAATAGGCCTCTTAAACTTTTTGTTTTCCTTTTTATTTTCAGAATTTACCTCCTGTGCATTCAATAGTTCGCTATTCAATTCCCTTGAATTTGGATTTCTACAAATTTGTGTCGTCGCTTCCTTCCTGATTTTTATGTCCTTATCAGATGACTTATCATGCTCTGCCTGCTTACACTTGTCCCAGACAGATTGATTTGTGCATTCTATTCCTTGGACGCATAGGCTTCCAGAATTTTTTTCCTCCATGTCATACCCCTTGTGAGTTATAAATTTCTTTCTATTTCTCACTTTTGAACCAGTGTCTATGTCTGACTTGAAAACCATATTGGTAGAGAATGGAGTCTCCTGAAGACTTTCATCTGTTAAAACAGTTGGCATTTTTGAAGTCTTCTGTTCTTTCCTTTGGGACTTCATTTTTTCAACCAGAAAATTCAGGTGCTCTTTTTCCTCTAACTTATTTTCCTTCTTTCCATGTGCTTGCATTGATTCCTTAATTAGTCTCCTGCGTACTGATCTAGTCTTCTCCTGGTTGGTAGCAGATGATGAAAATTTGTCAACATAACTCTGGTAAGCATCCTTCACTTCCTTGTCTGGAACTTCTTCGCACTTTCTGGTAGAAGATCGATCAATAGCAGAATTTTTCATCTCGAGTTCTTGAGCAGACTTCTTTGTGGATGCTTTTGACACATTAGTAGTATCCTTATTGTCTAACATTTTACTGTCCTCTGTGTTAGAAATGATGTTCATAGTATCAAAATCTCTTTTCTTGCCTGCAATGCCATTTAGTTTTGTAGACTTTAAGGCTTGGTCTGTAAATTTAGTAGCATGAATGAATTTACCAAATGTCTTCTCTATCAACTGCTCCAATAAATGAGCTTCTTGTCCTTGTAGGACTTTTTTCAATTGTATGCATCCCTGTGAAAAGAATTGAAGCTTGATATTAGTTGTCCACTTTAATCCCCATAAAATTGCTTAACAGCAACATGCAAACTGGTATTTTCGCTCTTGTGACTCAAAAATTGCATTGAAACAAAGTTATGAGTTTGCTAAACATTTCAGTTTCTTATACAAAATTATAAACAAAGTGACATGCACTACTAGCACTATGTTCATACTGTGGCCAAAAATACATTATCTACCATAAAATAAGTACTACGAAGTAACATGGATAAACAAGAATAAGGAAAGCAAACAAACATTTCCACTGAGGGCTTCAGGACACATATTTGGACCACTCTGCAGAATGGTTGTAAGGGTAGTAGTTTAGCATATTGTTATGTGAATGCATGCCTGTGAATATAACTAGCTCAGATATCTTAGATATATCTATCTGAAAAATTCAAAAATGCAAGAGATATAATTCTTGAGGTGCCTATTATAACAGGGACAAATCCAAAAATAGACACCTCAAGAATGATATTTCTCAGCATTTTTCCAGTAGATATATATCTAAGATATCTGAGCTAGTTACTTTTTTAATTTAAAATTCACTCTCTACTGGTGTGGTACCTCATAAAGTAGTGACCTTCGTTACAAGTCATCCTCCTCGGTAATTAAATGACAACAATAAAATTTATATGCTGGAGTTTCACAATTTATTATTTTTATATATACAGTACTCTTTTATATATTTTAGTTTGGGCAGATTGGCTTGATGTGCTTCAGTTCAGGCAGAAAGGCATTATTAATGCTAGACATTATGTCTTATGAGGAAGGAGACAGTAATTGCTGCTGCATAAATTGATAATAGAAATGTTCGTTTTATTATCTTTGCCAGAATTTTAAATAGTTATACTGGTTGTTCTGGCTACCAGAAGCCAAGCAATCTGGCAAAAGGGTTGCCCATAAAAAATTATAGCTATCCTTCTTCTCATGTCAGTGTGTCATAATGGTATTCTGTTGTTCCATTCATCAATATACTCTTTCCTCTAGATTTGAACTACATAGACACATGCAAAACAAAGTATATGTATAATTATGCTACTCCAACTATACCTGTTCTGCATAAAACATAAAGTTTGATCGAAAGCTTTCCTCTGTTTAAATTGGTGCTCTCTGATAAATCTGAATACACCTTTTATCCTTGACAATGTAATAGTTTTAAATAAAAACATTAATATTATATATGGTATAAAAAATTTCAGGGCAGCCTAGCCTGAGGAAGATAGTATAATCTACTTACCTAGGCCAGCAGAGCTGTTGACTTTGCATCTGATCACTATCAATTTCAAAAATATATATATAATAGCCGGCAAATTTAGAGTGGGGGGCTTGAGTATAACTGAAGATAACTAAACTAAATGTTTGAATTTACTATTTATGTAGCAGCAAATCACTGTCTCCTTCATCATAAGCCATAGTGGCTGGCATTCATAATAGCTTCCTGCCCAAACGGTAGTACACCAGGCCAATTTGACCAAACTAAAAATAGTATATATAAATTTTAAATATTGAAACACCAGCATATAAACTTCAATTCTGTCAGTGTTATACTGAGGATGAGTTGTATTGACCACACCAACAGAGAGTATGAATTTTTTTTGTAAACTACAACTAGCTCAGATATATTAGATATATCTATCAGGAAAAAACAAAGAGATATCATTCTTGAGGCTTTGGATTTGTTACTAATATAACAGGCACCTCAAGATTGATATCTCTTGATGTTTTTCAGATTAAATATATCTAAGATATCTGAGTTAGTTTCTGTCACAGATGAAGTGAAAAAGCACAGAAAAAGGGAAAGCAAAACATAGTATGGACCTTGCTATGCTAGTTTTGATTCATGTAAACTTAAAAAGTCTGCTTCAAGAGCCCATAATGTCTGATTAAGTGTTTCTGGAAACATTGTGAAAGCGTTTAAATTAAAATACTTCCAAGGGAAAATGACACTTTAAGCATATGAGCACCGTGAGTAAGAATGGAGATTAAAACGTCCATTCACTCTGAACTAGTGGGTATTTCTGATATGTTTCAATTGACAAGCAAAAGTTGCAATGAAATGATAATAAATTAATAATCGAGTACACTGCAATCTATCAGTATGATCATTGGCATTGACTTTGTGCTCTTGTGCTCGGAGGAGTGATGCATCTCACATATCTAATTTTGCAGAGCATCAATCATCATAATGTTTGTGATATATTTATAATCAGATGTGCCATATTTAGATTATGATACATTTGACAAATAATAGTCTATCAGACAACTGACCTTTTGGGAATTATAATAATCAGTTAATGTGATTCACTGTCTTAGGGTTGCTCTCTTTCAAATAGCTTATTGGATCCTTCACATTTAGTGTCAAATTAACCAGAATCTATCCATGAGAACTAAAAGCCAGACTTCATTTCTCAAACTAAACATCAATACACTGAAATCCAACAGTCAGAACTCAAACCCTGTGACATTCAAACGCACTCAGAAGGTCTCATGGAGAGGTCCATCACTAGATAGGCAATTACTTATTCAAACTTGTTTCAGGATGAATTGGATGATCAAGACATTTCAACTCTAAAATCACTTTTAGAGATTCTAACCCTCAGGGCATGAAGTCGCTTGATTTCGGCCAATTTTAGGTAGCAAGTGTAAATTTGTAACAGTTTTCAGAAACTCTAAACTATTCAAATTTCAAACAGCTGTAGGAAGAATAACAAGAAATCCTGCTATGAGTTATGAAGCATTCCCAAAGCTTTCTTCAATTAGATTCTAATGTTCAATTCAATGGGATGGACTTAAAAACCAGAAAAATTAGACCGGCACTCTATTATTCCTTAGAAGGAAAGTGTAATGCTCATAAATCCCTGAAATTACTATAAACAACTGCTTTAACCCACTTTGTTAAGTGAACTTGATAGGCCGCAACACCAATTGGATATTGTAGTCTGTTCCTGATTGCTAAATATAATTAATAATATATAATCAAGAATAATTCAAGAAAATCATGCTTGTCATCTGTTTTAATCAGGAACAACAAAAATGCAAGTCCCTATGCTCATTAAAAATAAGAATACTGGAAGTGTGCATACAAACTAAACAAAAAAGTTAAAGGGGATTATGCGAGCGTGTACTTTTAAGATGAAAACATTACAATGTATGCAATTCTGTTCCAAATGCTATAATTGCAACAAAACAAACTTGAATACCTTATGGGTTAGTCCCCATTGCTTATTGGGATCAACCTTGTCAAAGCCAGATACCAGTTGAATATCAACCCAATGTGCCTTCAGATCCAATCCTTTGGATATTGCCTTTGATTTCCACTTACTGAGAATCTGCAACAAAAATGTTCCATTCAGCTAAAAAAAACTTGGAACATATATCAAGAGAAATAAAAATGTTTCCCATTTCAATCACCTTGGAAGGTGAAGCTTCTACTTTAATTTCTGATAGTATATCAGAAATCAGAAGCACATATCGCCCATCTTGACTTTGAAGCAAGCCACAAATTTTACTGTCCCGTTTTACCTCATGTTGACTCTGGGTAACCAAAACATTTTTGTTAGACATTTCAGCCTGTTAAATTGGTTGAGCTAGTTAATTACAATTGTAAAAAGTCTTTTTAGTAAATAGTATAATGGTCATTGGAGAAAGCTTATAGAAAGCTTATAAAATTAATGAGGAAAGATGTCTAGTCTTCAGCACTTAAGAGACAGAAAAGTTAGATGATAAAGAGAACGAAATATCAACCCATACCAATTGTTGCTCCAATCCATTCAATCTTGCAATACTTTTTCCCAAACTCTTTTTCTTTGGAGCCGATATACGGCGAAACTTTACTCTGTCTGCTTCACACTCAGAATCATCATTGCTTTGGTGTTCATTGCCATCTAAATTTGTAGTAGAATTAGCAAAACCCTCAGCTGGCTCCTCCAAAGAATTCTTTTGGCAAGCAGGAGCATCGTGCCTAACCAAGCTGGATTTATCCAGGATCCTCCCTCTGCTAGGGAGAATCAACTTCTTACCATGCTGTGAATGAATGAAAATTGAAATTTTTGAGTCTCAATGAATTTCATTAAATACACAAACAAATGATTTAAACCAAAATTTAGTTACCTCTGATTCACTGTAGATATTGTCATGCAACTTCTTCCAAGACCGAACAATGGTGCCTTGTTTTGAAGCATTTGATGGCTCCTTTATATGGGAAATATTAGATGTACATGCATCACCGTCTATTCCTGAAGAGATAGTGCTTTCCAATTGTCGTTTTCTCTGAAATAGTGGTTCACAACTGCTACTACTTTCACCAGTTAGGCTTTTATTTAGGCAAGGGTGTTCCTCTAAATCTATATGACAGTATGGAACATATCCCACAAAGGCATCACAATTAAGCAAACTTTCTCTCAAATCTGTGTCATCTCGTTCCGTATGATCTTTTACAGGTAGATTTAATGGTGCTTTACCAAGAATTCCTTCTTTTTCCAATCTCTGAGCAACAGAAACCATCTCCACAAAATTCTCTCTTATAAAGACAGTTCGCATGCTGCCACAGTTACATTCTCTTAACTCCCTTGCTGCACATTTTAAAATCAACTCAAAATATAAGAAACAATTGAAGCCACAAATACACCTACCAATGACCTGCTCAAAATACCAAAATGAAAAGATAATTAAGGTGAAGGGATATCATACCATGATTGAGACACATAGGATGACTATTGCACTGGCACATATGGTATGCCACATAGCAAAAATGCTTGCAGAGAAAGCACCTAGTGGTACTTGTGTGACCCAGTGAAAAACTTATCTGTGCCCCTAGCCTTTTTAGCAACCAAATCACCTGATGTTGGAAACTTAAGAGCTTAACAAATGCAATCTTCAAATGAAGCTGCCCTTCCAATTCCACAGAAAAAGAACAATGAGCTCCCTCCTGAGAACTTGATTTCTCCCCAGCAAGACTCATCATTTCTTTACAGAGTAACTCCTCATGAGGCAAAAGTTCTGCCTTGTTAAGAAACTCATAACGCTTACATGCTGCTTCCCCAAATGGAAACCAGTCAACTGTGGAAAAGTTCACAGCTTCTCCACAGTTGAATCCTGTGAATGTAGCCAAATGAATAGAAAAGTATGGAAGTTAATCCGAGTAAATCAAGGTTGTAACTTTTGACAGCTTCTTGATACTAAAGCAAGGCAGCAATTGTGTCAAAAGGTAATAGCAAGACAATTTATGTACAAATGGATGCAAAAGATTTTACCATGACTGAATCCTGCATGATATGCTCTAGGGAAAGTGATGACAAACTCGCCAGGCAATTGAACAGCTTTGTAAACAGGAACTCCATATTCAGATAAAGTCTTCGGAGAAAACATTGTTGTCTTTCCTATAAGTAAATCATATAGCGTACCCTCTGCTTCATCTAAGAGCATTTCTTGATCATAAACATGCTCCCTAACTACCCTTTCAAAATCATGAGCAGCATTGCCAGGAACACCATACCACGTCTTAGGTGCACCACAATGGTGATAATTCAGGCTGCAACAGTGATAAGGATAGTAAGTGAATAAAATTGTAAACAAATGTATAATTTTAGCTATAATTTTAGGAGTCTAAAATCTCACATAATTTAGTTACTTTATAATAAATAGCTCCACTACAATAACAGGTATGAAAGAATAGATTGTACCTGTACAAATAATGATCTTCAACATGCCATGCAAACATGCTGAACAGCATTCCAATGTAAAGCATAGGATCTGTCACACCCTGTATGACAAGTATCAAACTCCTGTTAGCTATATTTGTAACACATGAATCTAACCTACAAAACACAGAAATATTATTACTGTAAACAAAGATGAAACATATTCTGAAAAGGACAGAGTAATACAGGAATAGCAGTTTCAAGAAGACGCAAAATGGAATTTGGATTTCTTGACAGGTCCTGCATATACAAAATTGAAAATCTTCAGAATCTAGTATAGTCAGGAAAATGATCTCTGTGGCTATAAACATTAAAAAATATGAATATATGGATGTAGAATACTAAACTAAGGAAGAAGGACATCAAATGACCTTTAAATTCCATTTGCTAGTTCCTAGTGGATCACTTGGTGATTCTGAGAAAGCACTTCCTTCAATATCACATGCATATTCAACAGTTGATGACTTTCCCATAGTTATTTCACGCCAAAATTCCTCTTCCACAAATTTGGTAGGCAAGTTTGCAGCAGTTGAAAACTTCCGAGCAAATGCCTTGTTTGCCATTCTCTCATATTCACGAAAGGAATAGTTCCTGGATAAGCATTGCCACCAAACGAATATTGGCAACTTCATAATCACATTAATATTTATTAATTTAATGAAACAAATGAAGCGCAAATATCTCAATAAAAACAAACTGGCTTTTAACTTGCCTTCCACTCATGGAGAATGTGATTTTATCCTCATAATCCCAGTTTGAAAGTCTCAAAGGTTGCACTCGAGTTGTGAACTTGAAGCCACTTTTTTCTTTCATCAAAACCACCCCTCCAGGTACCGAGGCAACCAAGGGAGACACTATCTTGCAAATACCTGACAACCAACATTTCCAACTCAGAACTAAAACTTATCCATAAAGCTTCTCATAAGAATGGAGCTTAAATTACATATTATGGCATTTTGGATAGTATCCTCATTTGTGCAGTAATCATCGACTAGATGATGCTTCTTTCAGTTAACGTATTCAAGCTAGAATGCCTCGAAGTGCACTTAATTGCTCCAATTCCCAAGCATCATTTCATTTTCTTTTTAGTCTAATTTGTGAAGGATTCAGGCAAGGTATTTCCTCAAGACAACATAAGTGAGATCCATGACAGTTAATCCATCAACAGAAAGAACTGACAATACATTGAAAGATATCTCTAAATTGGTATAGATTACAAGAACATTATCAATTTGTATCATGGATTGTGTGTGAACACAAAACCAACAACCAAAAGCCAAAGCAGAATCTCATTTCACATATATGCATAGAACTTACCAAATTTGGATGCAACTGGTGCAATAGATGATATATAAGCTGATGGATCTTCAAACTCCTCCTTTGTAGGATGGAACACCGGACAGCAAGGGATATCCTCAACCCAGCTGAACTCGTGAGTATCAAACTTATTAGCCTTGACATTTGAGTAATCAGCCTTAGTTTCAGACATTTCAATGTTCAGTGCATCTTTGTCATTCTTCTGCAATAATATTCTTTCTGATTCTGGAGATCCTGAAGCATCTCTTCTACTTCTAGCCATGCTAGATGTATTTATATGCTTCTTGCCATGGATCATCTCTGTCTTTAGAACACCTCTTTTCGTGTTGATTTCTTCTAACCCATTTATTTTTTCTTCTCTCAAATGAAGCTTTCCCTTCACCTGTTCAGAAACAAATCATTAAAAGATATTCCTCTCTACTTACACTTGCCAAAAAAATTCCAAGCTTCATGAAAAGAAATTCAAAGGAATAATAAATTGTTATGAAAAACTGACTTAGATTAGTCAAGGACAATAGATGTTAATACAGTAACAACAAAGTTCCACTCAGACTCCAGTACTCATTTGAGATGAGAATCATGGTATAATTGTTCTGAACATTTGGGCATATACCCTGCAATATCTTTCTGCCGTCTGAATAATACAACAGCAGTGCATTCTCAAAGTGCATAGTTTTATAACATTAAACTGTGTAGACAGCTGTCGAAACATACAAATAGGCATAAAAATGTAAAAATAAATGCCAACCTCGATTCATAATGTTAATACTGCTTGTCTCTTGGTGCTAACTTAATATATTATAGAATGACATTCGCAATCTAGCAAAATGCTAAGTACTAACACATCGTAAGGACAGAAATAAGCAGACATTCAGGAGTAACACAAAATTTCTGACATTTGCCAGCTATAAAGTAATTGCCTTGTATCTTTCTTAATACAACAAAAATATCTTAACAACTATGCGTTATGCCTTTTCTGTTCAAAAATGCTTTTCAGTTTTTCCCAGTGTTTCTTCAAGTTTATGGGACAGGGAGATGCAGGGAGGCGGTATCAGGAACTAAAAATTTCCCTGAATTTTGTGAATGGCAGGTGAATGACTATAAAAATAGCTTAAACAAACTAAATGCAGCTGAAATTTGTGAAAACCATAGAATGTGCTGAAACTTGCAGTGACAATCCTCCCCCTTTTAGCTTTTTAGGGGTTTTTAGCATTTTCCCCCTTAAAAAGTTAGTTTTTTTTATTTTAATGCACCAAATGGAGAGAGCTGTTTGGTCCTGAAGAAAGGGCATGCCAAATGTTATCAGCCAATATCATATGAGAAAGATATGGTAGAATTTTTAAGTGCTATCATTCGCCAATTTGCCAAATGTTATTAGATTTTCTTCAAAAATCAATACACACCATGGTATGACTAGCCACAAATATTAGCAGGCATTCTAATTAAAATTTATGGAATAATAACTCTTATGATTTTTCTCAAATATTACAAATCTAGTGGTTATATTTTCTT
Source organism: Sequoia sempervirens (assembly GCA_007258455.2). NCBI lineage: Eukaryota > Viridiplantae > Streptophyta > Pinopsida > Cupressales > Cupressaceae > Sequoia > Sequoia sempervirens. The sequence continues at coordinate 52,300,502 of VDFB02270651.1, read as the reverse complement.
ATGAAATGAAAATATTTTTTCCAGTTGTTGTCTGGCTATAGAACATTTTCACTCCCTAAATTTTTCAATGCAATTATTATATGCATGAAAGAAAATAAGAATCCTTGTGCAATTGTTCTGGTAGGAAAACATACTGATTCTGTAGGCACAGCTCTTGAAAAAATAAAGCTATTTTTCCAATTTTTTCCAGGAAAACAATTACAAAAGGGCTAAGAAATGGGAGGCCTTATTGTTAGTACTGTAGATGAGTATAAAATTTGAAGAGTCGCCAATCTCCTAAACAGACTTTTTCCTCCCGTACACAAAGTATTTCGCTGATCAAGCGTATGAGAGAATATGTTCAATCTCAAACCCTCATTCTCTACAAAATACCTTTTCTATTTTTTGATGAACGATCCTGCCAGAACAGAAATAACCGGGTTTTTTTTAAAGCGCTGCTCGAACAAAAATAACTGGTTTTAGTGAGGAAAAACCAGACGACATGGAGGAGAGCGAGGTCTTCTTCAGTCAGAAAAATTTAGATCCCAAGTCGGAATTTCTTTTTATTTGTAAAATTGATAAACTCCGGTGTGGAGAAGTAAGAAGCCCTGTCGCAGCAATCTCTAGTATCAAATCTGCCTAAATTTGCTAGGAGTTACTCACACGCCTCTGGACCATTAGAGCACTGCCTGCTCCTGCTCTAGAAAAAATTGTAAAATTTGTTTTAAGGGTATGTACAATTGGAATTTTGTTGGCTTGTACAGAGGACAATAGGACATCGGCTAAGAAGCCATGACCGGGGAATATCTAATTCACGTAAATTCGGTGGGAGCAGCCCACCCGTCTCGTCTGGATACACAACAAAATTGAAACATTTTCTTTCGCGGGTCTCTAAGGGCTTTTGGTTGGGAGGGAAGGTCTCCCGCTTTGCTCATAAGATCCTTTTCTCGGGGTGCATTTTTTCCTACCTCGCCATCTTCCATCTGTGAAACTGCTAAGCAATGTAGGTTTGTCAGATGCACACAAACAGCAACACCTTTAGATCTAGAGATCATATGTCCAGCCAAAACCGTTTCACAAGTTCTAAGAGGGAAAAAAAAAAATGTCATTTCTACCAGTAACATTTCGATCTCCTCCAAAATTTACGTTATTTTCACAAATTATTTGGACATTGCAGTCGCAGAAAACGAAACACGTATAACGGAAAGAGTCGCATTTGTTTGTTTGTTTGAAAGAAAAGAAGCATGCAAAACAGGAAAAGGAGAACATACAGCGGGAAGAGGTGCATTTGATGGCAATGTACCAGACGGAAACGAAACGAATTCCAAAATTAGAAATGTGATTAAAGGAAGCGAAAGAAAAAAAATGGCATATTATTTACCATGTTACAAGTATCATCACAGCGCCAACGCAAAGCTTGTGTAAATTAACGATGTCATTCAAATCCTTTAACAAGAAGCAGAATTCCGTGAAAACACGCAAAGGACGAGGTCAACACGGGAGTTTTTCACATAAACGACGGTGAAAGCTATGCGGTCAAAGAAGAAAGCAGGAATGGGTTTGTGAGGAGACGCCCCTGAAGTTGCAGCAGAGCAGCAGGCAAGACAAGGCAAGGCCGGTGGTCACATGGAGAGCTCCGCCAGCGAAGGAGAGCACTGGGCTCCAGGTCGCTGACCGGCCTTCAAGAGCTCACACGCGATTCCCCCCTACCTACCCAGAAGAGCCGGTGAAACTTGTAACTACTAACAACACAACACATGATGATGGGTGATGCATCATATCCCCTTCCTTCCCACTTCCCCCGACGTGGGACTCGAAAACTCCGTCACCTGACATTCCAACTGTTTAACCTGATAATTTTTTTTATAACCTTGTTTTTCTGTTTGGCTGGGCTGGTGTTGTCAGTATTTGCGTGTCAACCACCGGCCGGGAAGTTGAACTGCTGGCTGGAGGGGTTGGAAGTCGGGGTCATCCATCTATAAGACTTGTTCCCACCGTAATCTTTTTTGCCGTCGATTTCCGCCCAAACCGATGGGCGTCCGTTGACGAATTTGGCTTAGTCTAACTTGGAATTCCGTCAACTTGCGGAGGGGTTGAAACCTTAATTTCCTCTGTCAAATTTCAATGACTGCGCTCACGAGTTCCCTGTCATGCATTGCTCATGATTGCTTCACCTTTTCCTCCCAATATTAAGTGGTTTTTTCTTATTTTGCCACAAAAACAAAATAATATTCTGGGAAAAGGAATACTAGAAAATGATGTGTCAAATAAATTAGTCCTCCACCTGCCAAAGATGGGCATAAAATAGGGGATTCGATAGATTTAGACCGTAATTAGGCACGTATGCGTACCAAAGTTTTCTACTTGTACTCTTACGCCACTATAATTTTTAAGATATAGTGGTAGGTGGCTCTGGATTTCTTTTGGATTTTTTTTGTCTCGGAATTATCTTTACCCTCATCCTTTCATTGGAACTGTACGTGCTGAGTTTGGTGAAGCTTTTTTATTTCTCATATGCTTAAGTTTCACTATTCTAATGGATAATAACTAAATATATTTGAAACCTTACACTACATAAATAAAGGAGTTGAGTTTGATTAACTACCCTTAAATAGATGTGATAAAGATTTAATAGATTTAATAGATTTAGATGCAAGAAGAGTTAATAATTAGGTTTATATTCTTCTCAAGTGCTAATCATTATCAATTATTAATTAAAGGAGATTATATAGGAGTAGTTATTTCTTCTTTCTTTCCTTTTTAGTGAAGGGATTGGACTCCTTTACAATCTGGTATGATTGTTGCATGGCAAGATAGGGTGTCTTCTAGTTGACCTTGTCTTACTCAAGGTTTTGTTGATAGTGCTATTACCATAACTCCACCACCAAGTATCTTGAGAAGAGTGGATGATTCTAGATATTCCTTACATAAAACTTTGTTGGTGGGTTAATCACGGTCACAAGACTATTCCTCACATCCTCCCTCTAATGCAACTTCATGTACTTAATTTGGTGGTGTCTTTTCATCTTTATATATTTGATAGTGTTTACTTAAGTTTCACTAGACTATGTATACCAACAAATGATATTTTATTGTTGTGGTGATGAAATTAGCATACCCATATTATTTCTTGGTTAATATTGTATCTACCTTGATGAGAATGTCTTAATGCAATAACATATTGACAAGTGGCATAATCTTGTGTTAGACTTGGCTCACAATCACATACTTATTTATTTTTATCTCACCCCCATTTACACATTCCCAGATATTCACTATTTGCTTTAAATTAACACTTTATCCCTTCAAAATAGTTGTTAAGGTCACTAGACTCCTAAATGTGTTCTTTAACATTGCTTTGATCCTAATTCGAATATCGTAGGAGAGGCAAAAATTCAAAAGTAGGTGACCAATATAGACATAATGTGCCTTGCCAAACAAAATTATAGAAGCCTTAAATAGGATTGCACATATTGTGTCATATTATATTGCAAACTTTAAAGACTCATTTGCTATAGAAATGACAATCTAATGTTCACAATCCAAGAGGGTTCATTGGGCTTATCTATACTAGTCAAATTAATCACACCAACCACAATCATTGCAAAGAGTGAAGAACTTCTTAAACTCATATTCAATTTATCATTTATTTTTTGTGCTACATACTCAACTCTTTATATTTCTAAAGAGGTAAAATAATATTCTTTATTGAATTTAATTTTAATAAAGACAACAAGCAATATAACCTAATTAGCCTATTTAGAGTTGTGACAAAGCATGTGATTGAATTTAAAAATCTAAAATTTAAAAAGATTGAAAGTATTTAGTTAACTTTAGTGATTAATGATTGGTTCTATAGTTTTCATCATAACTTTTGAATTGTAACTCATAATCACTTTATTCTTAGACATGTTTGATGTGGAATGACAAAATCCAAATGTGTGTTCTCACAATTTGACTACAATAAAATCTACTGTGCATAAATGAAGCAAAATATATTTGTGAGTGTGGATTTAAAATTGAATTTTGAAATAGCTTGTATCATTTCTATAAATCATCAAGTTGAACTAGTTCAATTCCATAATTACATATTTGAATCTCAATGAAGGATGGGTAAACAAAGGATTATGACAAGTCTTTAGGAATAAGTGTAAACAAAATTGGGCTAGATGCTTAAGTTACTTTTCATCCCTTACACATAAATGGTGCCACGTGTACACTTATCATTGAATAAAAAGGTAACCAATTCAAAGTAAGCCCAAAACAAAGGGAAAAAGTGTAAGGTTTATAACTTTTACCATTATCATATTTATCTTAAATCAAATTAAAATGTTTTGTTATCCTTTTATCACTAGAGTAATACTACATGTTGTAAAGAGGTGTGTTTTCTTCTTGTAATGGTGCAATTTGCATACCCATGTCAATTCTCATTTAATTTTGGGCCCATTTTGATGAAATGTCTACATACGATTGCACACCAACAAGTGGCACACTCTTTGTCAACTTGTCTTATTCCTTGATTCTTAATTTGTCCCCATTTACACATATTCCCATACATTCAATCTTATCATAGTACCATTTATACTTATTTCCACACATTTACCCCATTCCCAACTTACACATCAATGCACCTCTTCCTAATCTTAGATTAACATTTCCTTTTCTTAGGTCAATAATTTAACACTTGAGGACCCCAAAAATTATTTTTTCAATTTTGAAATTATTGACTCCCACCCATTTTAACTAGTTGTTATAGTTGACTTGGTACACATTTGCACAATTTATTGATATATCTTAGTATTTAAAGCTATTCATTTGCGCAATTAATACAAAGTAAGGAATGATAATGATAAGGAGCATCCAATCATCACAATAATCATTCTTGAAAAACTTGGATTTTAGAGCTTAAAAGGAATTTATTGCACTAGAATTTACATATAAGCTATATATACATTTGTGAATGCTATCTTTTAACATTCACGAAAGGGCATAAAACTAGTCAATGAGGGAGTTGGCCTAGAACTCATCTTTAATGAATGATGCCTCTAAAAACAATTTTAAATATCAATCATTCTTATACATCTTTAAATACTAAAGATCTTAATAATACAATTTACAAAAGTCTATTGTTTATTAGATCTATGCATCACAGGGGATAAATTTTGATCCACTTGTAAATAATTCTAAATCTATTATGAATTCAAAACAATGAGCGAGAGTATCATTTTCTAGATGTTAACAACTCAATTATTACATCTTCAACTTCCATATTCCATCATTAATTTATAAATTACATATACCAACCACTCCCATTTAATTTTTAAAAAATAACTCCAAAATATATCATTTTCCAAATTATATGCATGTATTTAATGATAAAAAGATTCTCGTATACTTCCCCCACAAGTTATAGTATTTTAATTTTAATTAATTAATATATGAAGCGTTTGGAATAAGAAAGAGGCAGGCAGTTGCAAATTAGTTGTAGTTTCGTTCCGCACAAATAATGTAGGTGGCTCAATCGGAATGCTTCTTCTTTTTCTTTCGTAGTAATAAATAGTAATACGGCTGAAACGCGCATTTAGAATTATTTTGTTATTAACAAGAGAGGTAAAGGACAAACACATAGAAATGAGCACGTGCCAAACATATGTGCGCCGCGTGGATGGATGAGCTTACTTTTGACTCTCTCAAACGGAGAATGTTGACTCCTCCCTCTTATTCAAAATCTCCGCCGCCCTAACAAAGTTTGTTTGACCATATATATCCCAATAACCATTCTAACCTTTGAATGCCAAGTCAAAATAAATGTTTTTACTACAATTTCCCTACTTAATTAATAATTAAAAATTTTGAATTTTTGAGTTGGAGCAATAATAATGTAATAAATATTATGATTAAAGTTAGAATTAAATGAAATAATTAGAAGTTATTTAGTTTTTATGGAAGGAATTATTATAATGGATGTTATAAATTAGTTTTTCGTTGTATTGAGAAATTTAGATTTGTTAGATGATAATTTTGATATAAATTTATTTTTGAGTGTTGGGTATCAGAAAATGTGTTTATATGGTAGGGTTGAAAGTGGTAGTAGGAAAGGAGTTCCTAGTTGGAAGAAGCCATGATTAGGACATCTTGAATCGTGTGTTTAAAGTGATACAATCTTGTATCGTATCGACATGCATTCAATATTGTAAAGTTCAAAATTGTATCTATAAATTAGAACTTTGCATTTATGAAAATGAATTTGGAAAATGTTTCAAAAAAAATTCATAAAATTAATTTGTCAAAATTTGTTTGATTGTCAATGGGCGCTTGGTCTACTAGTGAAGTTGAAAGGTTCTAAATGAGCACACCAAGGATCAAGTCTTGTTGAGTGCAAGGCTCCAACATCATAAGGGATGAGGTCGGGATCGTGCCCCAAGCGAATTTGGCGAAATGGATACCCCTCAGCCCTTGGCTCTTAGCCGAAGAGGTTCATCCCAAGAAAGCTCGTGCTCCTGTATCGGGTAGCTACAAATAATTTGTGGATGACCTCCATACAAAAAAAATAAAAATAAAATTGTTTGATTAGGAACAATTTGCTTTGGCTTATTATACTTGGATTTAAATTGGGCGGTGTCGAGAGATATCGTTTGGAAACTTGTTAGGCAAGGATTTATTCTCCTTTGGACAAACCATTAAGTGAATTGATTAAATGACAATGAACAAAGATTGAAAATAATATGCAATCATGCAATATGATCTTCGGATGTTGATGTAATACTAATATAACAATATTATTCCTGTAATGTCCATAGATGCACACATGTGCTATGTTCTCCTTAAATCATTAATGATTCAAATGAATTAGGGTTAGTCCTTATATACACCATCCTAACATGAAATTTGAAATAATTTATATTTTAGTCAAAATCTCATTTTGGTTACCTTATAACTACTAGTAAGAGAGGGAAACATGAGTGCAATTCATTAGATTCAAATTTATAAGTATAGGGTTAAGATCCAAAAGCATGGAATTAACTCAAGACAATTTTGCACACACAAATCTAAACCAAGGTGACAAACGACTAGATGTGGAGAGGTTTAAGTATAACAGTGTGTTAGTTATAGTGGAAAAATGATCAATAATTTAAGGATGATGTAAACTAACAAGTAGTGGCATTTTCTATGTAGATTTAATTTATAAGCTTTTAAAGAACTATTTTCTTATCAATATTTTTTTTGAGTGCCATTTTACTATAATGCATAACCTGCATTACAAATAAAATATCTCTGCTATTACTTGATATTGGATCATTAACTTCAATGTCTAATGTGTAGATATTTTTTGCTAATGTTTATTAAATATTTTTTAATATTAATTTTTTTACTAACAAAAGTTTGACCCATAATTTATTGTAACATATTTCTCTTAACATACATATCAAAATTATTATTTTTCATTGAAACAAAGACATCCATACAAAGTGCACTATTTTATTAAGATTTGTTTAACATAAGTTTATTACTTTCCTAATGTCTTGAATGGAAGTCGTTTTATTTTATAATGGACCTAAGTTGATTATAAAACCTTAAAATATAATAATGATACTATTTGGAAAGCTAACAATAAGGTTTGCGTACCTACTGAATAACATATCCAAATAACATCATTTAACCCACTAAAAGGTGAGGAAAAAATATTATTTTCTTTAGCATTTTGATAGGAGCAAAGGAGACTCCATTAATGGTTCAATTTAAACCTAAGATCCTAGGCTTAAATTAAATTCCCAATGCATTTTTTAATAAAAATATGATTTCAACCAAAACATAGGGTTGGCCTAGGAGTGGGCTATAATATTATGCTTCAACCTAGAGTCATATATAGATCTCGAGGATAAGAGATGATGGGAATGAACTAGGATTTAAAATTATTATCAAATTCTACAATAAAATATACTAAAGTGTGCACTAGTCAATGCATAAACAATAACCTAGTCATTATGGGTCATATAAGATTGAAAATTCCTTACTTTGTAATTCTCATCTTATGTTTCTACGCTTATTTTGGCTTCATGCCCCTAGTCATGTTTTAGGTATCATTTTTCTAATTTTTTGGCTTATACACATGTTTTGTGAACCATGCAAACATAAACAATCATTATTTATTGTTACTAATTCTTCTCTTAGAAGTTTGAGCACCTAAGCCCCTTAGGACACTAGGATTGGCCAACATTATCTCCTCTTTCAAATTTTAAGATTTTCCTCCCAAAATTTTGCATTGCCTTTAGTCAATTTTCTATTGATAATTGATCTAAAACACTTTATAAAAATGCTTGAAAACTATCATTTCTCATTACAAAGTTCCTCTCTTTCTCACTCTTATTTCCTCTTGTAAAAATTAACTAAGCATTCTCTCTAAGACAATCTCCACCATCCTCGTACTCTCTCCCATGACCTTGGAAATCTAAAGATCCTCAAAAGTTGAAGCTTGTCTTGAGACTCCTTTCTTTCTCCTCATCAATAGTTTGTTCCAAATCTCTCCTACACTCACTAGGGTTTTCTATTTTTAAGATGTCATATACCAATCTTCATTGTTACAAACTTCCTTCTTCTCCTAAAACCCACCTATTGACATCTGATTTGAGAAACCTTAACTATTTCTTTATGCATTGATTTGTCAACTTTCTTGCCATATATATTGCAATTTGTTCCATATCTTGTGTTTTGCTTCCATGGTTATTTCCTTGATTGTGTAATTTTCCCAATAATGATTGAATAAGATCTAACAATGTGACATTTTTTCCCATGTGAATGTTCCTTCTTTAATGTCTTGTCAATCTCATGGTTTGCATCCATGATAGTTTGATTCAAAATCTTTGTCTTTACCTTTTATTTTTCTATGTGTTAATCCAGATCTACCTTTGTGTGTAGAAATAAACCATCTTGGCAAGTGTGATGTGTGGTGACTATTGGTTAATTTTGATCAAAGGGTGTGAATTAGTTTAGTCCATCTATTTGTGGTATAGTACAAAGATCTCAAGCTACAACATTGGTTAATAAAATATAATTTGCATAGTATATGTGTGAAGGTAGAACAAATAGCAAGTTATGTTTGTTTTATTTTCCAACTATAGATGTGGCATGCCATCTTAATCAACGACCCACACAAGTTATAAGGTGACTCTAGGAGGATTGTTAGAGATGGCTTGTGTCATTGTCAATTGAGCATGAAGAATCTCACCATAATTAAAATAGGTTAATGATATACATGGATAGATTTTTAGGATTCATTAATCGTCTTATAATATAATCAAGGAAAAGGGGCAATACATGAATTACTAAGGGACATGACAAGAAAGGTGTAATATTAGAGTGTTGCACTATTGGTTGAATGATGTATGTGGTGGGCCCAACATTTATTTTTTATCAACACTCACCACATTTGTATTATTGTCTTGGAGGTTTGAGGACAATCAATTATTCCATGTGCCATGTGTATGTGAGATATATTCTCTATCTAGATAACATTTGATTTCAAAGATTGTGGATCCTCTAGCATTAATTTAGGGTTTTTTCTAGTAGGAAGGGAAAAGTGAAGAGAAAGTGTGCCACCCATTAATCATGTTTGGTGACATGGTCCTAATGAGATGCAAAGGGATTACAAAAAAAAATTCTTAGAAAAGTGAGAGGTAAACACTTGGTAGGACCTGATTGTTGTAGGGTTAACTAATGAAGCAACTAGCACCTTGAGGGTGAATGCCTATAGGTATCAATATAAAGAGAGATCAACCTATATTTTCAATTAACAATAAAAATTAAAATATTTATCTAATGAAGTTGATTTATAGTTTGCTAATCAAAGGGGACAATACATATTTAGAATCTGGAGTCTATTAGGGGGTCTCTTTCAACTATAAATTTGATTTAATGGGTGCAATTTGAATGTGGATAGCTAAAAAATCAAGATGGAAGATCTAGTGCAATTTGGTCATGACATTGAGTTCTTAATTAGTGAAATAAAATATATGAGGTTGACCAAGAAATTTACTATGCTTCAATATATATTCATTGAGGTATATGTGTTTTTTCGACCTTGTTATTGATTAAGAAAAGATGGTTGGAGAATTAATTATTAAAAGCATGACCATCCCATAATGTTTACAAAAATTAAGAAGGGAATTGAGTCCTTAGAGCATGGGCAACCTTCTCTTCAAAAATAGTCAATAATGGCATAGTGTGATGGTTAAATTGTGGTGTTGTGATTCATGCCACCAAGGTTCAAACTTCTACAGGTGTGTCATTATTGGGAATTCATGGTGGGGATGAGGTCCCCCATATGTGGCATCACTAGTTCATAGCTTTGGTCAAAAGAGCTTACCCAAAATTTTAAAAAAATACTTCCCGTCATAAATAAATGTGAAAATTTAACAAAATAAGATCCTTGTAGACATCACATGTGCAAATTTGATGAATCTTTTGTTCCTATGTGTAGAAAACCTAATCCAAAAGAATATCTTATAGTACAAGTGTTATGGGAATCATGTGATCAAATTCTATTAGTGTTGAATTTTTTGTGAGAGAATTTAATTGGGTATGTTGAATAACTCATAGGTACAATGCTTCAACAAAGAGATTGTTACAATAGATGAGATGAAAAAATGTTTAAATATAGAGTACATCAACACAACTTCCCCCTTTAGTCTAGTACCATTTCAATAACAACCTAAACTATAAAATAGCCATACAAACTACTATCCCTTTCCTCCAATATATAGGAAAATGTATAAGATAATATAAATGATTTTCAATATAATGGAATTAAACCATGAGCCAAGTAGTCAACATATAAGAGTGGCCTCAAGACATGTGTCGAGGAGTTACAAACATTTTTCTAGAAGCTATAAGATAATTCTCATGAACTTAGTCATTCGACTTCACTAGAGGAAAAAATAACCCACTAGAGGATAAAATAAGAACTCTCCAAGTCTAAATAAGACAACCAACTTCTTATGCATCATCATAGGTGCTTTCTTATACCTCTTACAATATCATAGCTACTCTTTACACTGCTTATAATGTCATATATTCCCTTCCACTTCATGTTAAGTGTTCAATGATATATCTTTTAATGTTTCTAGAGACACCTAAAATCATCTCTTAACAATTATACTATCATCAATCCATTGTACACCATCACTCCTAAATTGATTAAATAAATAATATTTATTTAATTTATTTTTCTAATTTGTCTTCTAACATTGATTAAATAATTTTAATTGTCTAATTAATCCATCTTATCATTCTTCCAACATTAATTGAATAAATCAAGACAATTTATTCAATTAATCAATCATTCTCCTAAAGTATAATCTTGAATAAATAAATTCAAATTTTATTTGTTTAAGCCTACCATGCACACTCCCAAAAATTAAATAAATATATTCATTTATTTAATCCTCTTTTTTCCTCTGGCGTCATTAATATACTAAATAAATTATTTAATCTAGCTAATTATTTGCACAACTCAAAGAATGATTAATCGAGGCAAATCTTGTCTAATTTCCTAGAATACACATGTATAAAATAAATTTCCATGTACATTTGGCCCATTCTTTTCACTTCTTTGAAAAAACTCTCATCATATCTCATCCTTCCATTTCTCCATGAAGATCTCGACCTTTCACATAAATCTAAAAAAATACTCTTCCCAAAATGGTCCTTTCTAATCTCATTCATTCATCATTTTCAAATAAAATCTCATCCATCATGTATCCTTGAATCTTAGAGCTCCTTTTGTGCACCACCACTTGGAGGCCTTCATTACTCCAAATCTCTTGATCCCAACCTTTGATATCCGAACTCAATCATATCCATTGATCAACCATCACAAAAATCTATATATAACACTTCTTGTAAGTTGTTTTCATACAATCCATGAATATAAGGTTATGTTGCTAGAGTGAGCATACATATACCTTCAATTCTACATCCAAAATATTATGCAAATATACACACATAGTGTGCAACAATAGGCATTGAGAGGCTTGTTTGGTACCTTTCATCTTTGGGCGCACTTGTCTCTTAAGCTCAAATGGACGTGCAATTCGGTATGGGGTAAAGATTTAATTTCATATGTTTATGTCTTGCATTTATGTTTTGTTCTCTCTTGTTCACATTTTGGCATGCCCAATGGGACCCACATATCTAATCTATGTTTTCAATGTTTTATGGAGTTTGGAGCTATAGATTGTGAATTTGGCATGTCCACCTTGATTTTTTGTATTTTTGTAAAATGTTTTAGTGTATTTTCTCACATTGTGACATTTCCACCCATAGTATAGAAATATAACAATTAATCGCTTATTTTTAGATTTTTCATGCAAATTTATAATGCTTCTTGGCTATTTTTGTAGGGCTTTCTAATCCTTTGATTAATTTTTTCTTTTTCTAACAAATGTGGAGTATAGTGATGTCATTTTTTATAAGTACCTCATGCTTTTGGGTTTTTTCTTTTGTTCAACATTTTTTATTTTCAAATTGATGCCTTTATTTTTATGTGTCGTCATTTTGTGGATTGATGCCTCTATTCCTAACACTAAGATCCAACATTTTTTCATCATTTTGGGGGATTTTTTTTTTTTTTAGTCAAATTATAGTTCATATTAGAACTAACCTATTTGTGTATTAATTTCATCCTTTTGACTATAGGTTGTTATATGTTTTATAGATTTGAATTATGTTTTCCTCACTCCAAGAGAGTTTTAACATATCTACACTTGTGAAATTTTTGTCATCATGCAATGCTTGTATTTCTCAACTCAATGCATCTGCACTGCCATAAATCCTTAGTTTTAACTATTTTGGAACTTCAACCTTTCAATTTTGTAATTTTTACTAGTTCCTCAATATAGTAGCTTACTTTTTCATCACTCATAATTATCGACTTTATAATTTTTTTTGTTGTTTTTGAGGAATTTCATTGACTTCCATTGTGTTGTCGCATAGGTTTCTATTTTGGTGTTTGTTCTCCTAAGTCAATGATTTTATCCATGTTAATCAACATCTATGAATGTAATAATTTGGTAAAGGAAAATTCCTTTTTTCAACATTTTATTTTAGTTTGGTGTATGTGCTTTATTTTTAATGTTTTTGCTTCCTTAGTGGTGCATATGCTCTTAAATAGAATTTGTGCATTTTCCCTTGATTTTTGTCCTAACTATTGGAGCAACTTGTTGGTACTAATTAGGTTATATAGCTAAATTATATGTCCAAGAATTTATAGAAACTATTAACATGTTTGTTATACGTTTGACCATCCACCTCGACTTATTTTTCTCTACTAGTATAGTTGCATACTTTAATTTTCTAAGGGAAAGAACATTGTTTGTCATGTTTGTGGGTACTTTGGTGTGTATTCTCTCTCCTTGCATCAAAAATTGATCTTGGATAGAAAATTTGTCATTTTATCCTCTTATGTTTAGCTTAGAACATAAGAAAGAAAGTCATGTATGCTCTCTCCTCATGTCCCAAGGTGATCTTCGAGATAAAAAGTACTTAATTTTTCTTTCCCTTATAGGGCCTACCTTAGATTTCATCACTAAGGGAATGACCCAAGCCCTCATGTTTCGGTAGGGTATACAAATTGAGAGAAAATCAAAGGACTCTTCCATTATGAGGATATTTTTCTTTAGGCTAAGCTTATAAGAACTTTATACCTCACAAATTGAAAGAGGAGAGTGGGCTACCTTCTCACATGAAGCCATTATATATAACCTCACATTTCAAGGAATTTAGCTTCACATACCTTTAGGTATATCTAGGATATCCATTATCAATTGTGTACAAGCATAGATAAACCTATCAATTGTGTTTGGTTGTAATGCACTAGTAAGTGAGAAGCCTGAGGAAAATACTCACCTTTTTCCCCTAGAAATTTTTTTTTAGGTTGTGTATGCTCTCTCCTCATTTCATAGAGTGATCTTAGGTGACAAAAAATGGTTAGTACCTCATTATGGGTCTTGCACTCCATTATTAGACAAGGCATATCAGTGGGCTTACAATCACTCGCATTCACACTTGAATAATCTAGGATGTTTACATGTTTGGCATGTTTTCATTTTTAAAATTTATTCTCATCCTTATCTAAA
>VDFB02270651.1:52270709-52285581 GCA_007258455.2 Sequoia sempervirens | reverse complement strand
GGAAGAGCAAGGGGAGGGAGAGCTGCTAGACATGAGACTTAGTGTGAATGGTGGTTGATGCTAAAGTCAGGGCAGAATCTTTTGTGGAAAGGTGATGTGCAGAGAGGAGGAAATGTGAGGAAATGGAGTGAATGGATACAAAGAAATGGGCGAGCACAAAGGTAACTGGTGCCGAACGACGATGGTGATGGCGGTTTTATGGTGTGCTAGTGGCAGAATATTCAACAGAAAATTGATTTTGTCTCAGCTCTTTGATGATAGGTGTTTTTTGAAATGTTGCTACAACAAAAGTCAAATTTTTGTATGATCTATGGGTAAAATGGGGTATTTTGGGATGTCAGGGTAGCGCTCTCTGTTTCGATGGATTGAGCATTAGTTTTATCTTGCAGAAAGGCCCTATATTTGGCATTGTAACTTTTGAAGTTTTTATTATTAATAATATGATACTATGGATTACCGACCAAAAAAAAAAATTATAAGGAAATAGAGGATGGGTTCTGCAACTTCGTGGGCCGAGCTAGGGCATCCGAGCCCCGGTGCCTGGATTGATCTTCTTCTTCTCGCCCTTCGCAAGGTTTGGTGCAATCTCTATGTATGCTCTGGGCTCTAATTTTTCAGTGTCTGCTTTCCTGGGTGCGGCTGGTGTTTGTCCGCCCATGTTTCTTTTCTATGGTGCTCTGGGGCCTCAGTGCCCTGTTTGGTGGATTTTTCTGCAGGGTTTCTGCAGTGGTGCGTGGGGGGTTGAGAGCAAGGTGTGGTGCCCCCTCTCCTTGCCTAGTGTGGATGTGAGTGGGCTCATGTGAAAGGTGCTTGTGCTGAGCATAGTTTGGGGGTGTGGTGTGGGTTTCTCCCACCCAATACCGTTTCGCATTTTTTCATTCTCGTCTAGGGCTTGATGGCCTTTTTGAAGGGTGAGACATCTAGGGTGTCTCCTGATTTGGACTTTTGCATGGCAATTGGTTCGAAGTCTCCAACTCAAGGCATGAAATCTTTTGATAATAATTTATTTGCGTTGGATCTAGGGTTTGTTGCAGTGGGTTCGTCTAATGGTTCAAGGCTCAAGAAGATTAATGGTTGTCTCGAGCGTTGCCAAGAGAGGCCTAAATTGGTGATCCCGCCTGAGATGATTGCTGAAGATGTTGAATATTATACGAACCACTCTTTATATTGCAAAATTTTGGGGATGAGAGTATCTCTATAGTTTCTAGAAACTTGGGCCTTGAGGACTTGGGCGCCAGAGGGCGAAATGGAGATCATGTTGTTGGCCAATAGTTACTTCATGGTTACCTTTAATTGCATGGCTGATCACACTAGGATCTTTGAGGGAGGTCCTTATTTCCATAACCAGGTGGGGTTGTTTATCAAACCATGGCATGTTGGCTTTATCCCCTTAGAGGAGCTCCCAAATCGTGTTCCCGTGTGGGTTCGTTTGTCTCGGTTTCCAGTGGAATGCTGTCAGGAGGATGCTTTGCACCTGTTGGCGTCGATGCTTGGAAAACTAGTTGGATCCTCATTGCAAACTTTGGGTAAAAAGGTAATGACTTTTGCTCGTATTTGTGTTGAAATTGATCTTAGTAAGCCTTTGCCCGATGTTGTAGATATGTGTGCGGGATCCTTCTCTTGGGTGCAACAGTTGGACTACGAGACTCTTCCTTTCTATTGTTGTCTATGTCATGAATATGGACATTTGCAGCGCAGATGTCCAAGATATAAGCCTATGGAGTCTCAGCCTGCACAACCTCCCCAAAACCCTCCTACAGCTGATAAGGGGAAGAGTCCTCTGGTGAGGTTGTTGGTGCTAATGGTTTTGTTTAGGTTAAGGCTCGTAATAAGAACTGGGGCCAGAAGAGGACCTTTAAGGATCGACAAGATGATGATACTTTTAATAGGTTTGAAGTGCTGGATGATCTCAGAAAGCAGGAAGTGAACCCAAGCTTGATGAGTCTGGTTCAGGAGGTTGAGGATTCTGCAAAAGTGGACAATATCTCTGGCGTTTCATCAGTTCCACTGGGCGGCGATAATTTACACATGGATACAGATCAACAGTTAGTGGTCTTGGAGGTGCCGGTTCTTCCAGCCATGGCACCGAAAGATGGTGGGGATTCTTCTCCTTGTGGATGAATAGTATGTCTGAATGTGACTAAGTGCAATAAACCCTCTCCTCAGTTGGGCCTTTTACAGAGAGATCTTAAGAAAGGTGGGGCGGAGAAACATGCCAAACTTGGTAGAAAGAAGGATCTAGAAAAGATCAAGTTGATAGGTGAGACTTTGGTGGAGTCAGGGTCGGTAAAGACTCTGGATTCTCTTTTTTCGAACCCCTCGAAATGATTATATTATCATGGAATGTAAGGGGCTTGAACAGTAGCCCTCGACAAAAAGCAGTTCATGATTTGGTTAGGAAACATGGTCCTGATATTCTTTTTCTACAGGAGACCAAGCTATCAGTGGAGAATATGTTTAGTTTGGCTCGTAAGTTGTGGTGGAAGGGGGAGTGTCAGTGCATTGGTACTCATGGATCTTCTGGGGGCATAGCTTGTTTGTGGAACCCGCGAAAGATCTGTCCTCTTTGGTGGGTGTCCTCTAAATCTGTTATGTCTATGATTGCTTCTAGCTTTGAGACAGGGGAGATGCTGCTCCTTTCTAATATCTATGCTCCTATTGATCTTCGAGGTAAGTAGTCTTTGTGGTCCCATATTAGGTTTGTCCGCAGTTTGGCTCCTTTCCATCCTTCGATCCTAGCCGGAGATTTTAATGCTATCACTGAGTTGGCTGAGAAGAGTGGTGGTACTGCATGGCTAGAGCCCTCTGCGAGGCTCCTGTGTGATAACATTGATGCTTTGAATTTAGTGGATATTAAGCCCAATAATGGTTAGTTTACTTGGAACAATCGTAGGGTTGGGGATAATTGTATTGCGGAGAGATTGGACTACTTCTTGGTTTCCTATTACTGGATTGGTGGTATGTGGTCTTCTTGTTTTGAAATTTTGGATTGGAGAGGATCTGACCACTGGCCTATCAAGCTGGCTATTGTGTCATGTCGGGTGCCTCATTCTCCTTTTAGATTTTAGCTCATGTGGTTGCAGAACCATTCTTTATATGATCATGTGGCTGACTGGTGGAGACGAGGTAGACCGGCTTTCGGTACAGCAATGTACACCTTTGCTAAACTTCTTCAGTATGTGAAATATCAGCTCAAGCGGTGGAATCTTCATTACTTTGGGAACATCTTTCATGCTAAGGCGGCTGCTCATAATGAATTGGATGGTATCACGAGATTGATAAGGGAGGGTGGGGTGACTGAGGATTTGCTTCAGGAGGAGGCTCAAGCTTTGAAAGCTCTGGAGGAGTGCGAGCTGCGGGTGGAAATGTATTGGAAACAAAAGGCGTGGATAGAATGGCTTCAGGAAGGGGATAAAAACACTACTTTTTTCTTCAATTCAGTGAAATCCAAGAGGCAAGGCAATTCTATTTCGGTTCTAGTGAATGACCAGGGTGAGCAACTTTCCTCCTTTCCTGAGATCTCGGGAGAGGCGGTGCATTATTTTTCCTCTCTTTTTCGGGAGGATTCACAAGGGGGGTCTATTGAAGAAGCCCAGGTTCTTTCTTGTATCCCCCCTCTGGTTTCTAGAGAAATGAATGAGATTCTTATGAGTAATATCACGTTGGAGGAGCTTGAGGGGACTGTTTTCTAGATGAAGAAAGGGAAAGCTCCTAGACCTGATGGCTTCCCGGTGGAGTTTTTCCAAGAATTTTGGGATATTATCAAGCTGGACCTTTTGGCTGTTGTTCAGGAATCTCAGCAGAACAAGAAGTTGCTAAGGGCTTTAAATTCTACCTTTCTTGCCCTCATTCCCAAGTGTGATGGGGCTGATAGGTTAAGTCAATTTCGTCCCATTTCTCTTTGCAATGTCATTTATAAAGTTATCTCTAAGTTAATTGCTGACAAGCTAAAAAAGGGGCTTAAGGAGCTGATCTCTGAGGAGCAGAGTGGTTTTGTGGTGGGTAGGAAAATTCTGGATGGGATTGTTATTGCAATTGAGACCATTCATTCTATGGCCAGCTCTAAAGAAAAGGCGATGTTCATTAAGTTGGATATGGCTAAGGCTTATGACAGGGTCAGATGGTCCTTCCTTCAAAAGGTTCTCAATGTCTTTGGTTTCAGGGAAGATTGGATTCATTGGGTTATGAGTTGCGTTACTTTAGTTTCTTTCTTTGTGATTATTAATGGAGAGCACTCTGAGTTATTTGGTGCTTCTAGGGGGCTTCGTCAGGGGGATCCCCTCTCTCCATATCTGTTTCTTCTCTTTGTTGAAGGTTTGGG
This sequence comes from Sequoia sempervirens, assembly GCA_007258455.2. Taxonomy (NCBI): domain Eukaryota; kingdom Viridiplantae; phylum Streptophyta; class Pinopsida; order Cupressales; family Cupressaceae; genus Sequoia; species Sequoia sempervirens. The sequence continues at coordinate 52,281,260 of VDFB02270651.1, read as the reverse complement.
GTGGTTGATTAGAAGAAATGTGGAGGTTGGTCTAATTCAGGGTTGGCAGTGGGGTGGTGACTTGCCTCCATAGTCACACCTACAGTTTGTGGATGATACTGCTCTGATGGGAAAAGCTACAATGCGAGAAGCTGCTAATATTCGTAGGGTGTTGGATGTCTTCCTAACTGCCTCGGGACAATTGATTAATGAAGATAAATCTTCCATCTTCTTTTTTAATACTCTGGGCCTCATCCAATAGCGGATAGCTCAGACCTTGAGATTTCAGATTGGGAATCTTCCTTTGACCTATCTTGGTATCCCTATCTCGGTTGGGCAATTGCCTAGGGAGTTCTGGAAGAGTATTTTGGATAAATTTCGGGTAAAAGTTAATCACTGGACTCATAGGTGGTTATCTTTTGCTGGGTGTGTTCAGTTAATCAAGTTTGTGGTGCAGGCTTTGCCCATTTATAGATGCATGCTCCAGGTTGCCCCTGGGAGTTTTGTTAAGCAATTGGATTCTATGGCTAGGTAGTTCTTATGGGATAGTAGCTTGATGTCTTCTAAATGGAGTTTGGTTAGATGGGAGGCTGTTTTTAGCTCGAAGCAGTATGGGGGTCTTGGATTACGACAGTCGGCTTTGACTAGGGTGGCACTTGCTGTGAAGCTGTATTGGTAGTGGTGCATTGAGCAGGATAAGATTTGGGGCAGGGTCCTATCCCAAAAGTACTTCTTGGGATTCCTTAGGCTGATATTCCTCGGTATCCCCTTGTTGGGAAGGGGTCGATGATTTGGGGGACCCACAAGAAGGGGGCTACTCTTATTAAGGATGGTTTATTTTGGATCTGCAAGCAGGGGACCAAAGCCCAATTCTGGTTTGATTCTTGGGATGGCTCTCCTCCTCTCATCTCTTAGTATCCTAATTTATTGAATCTTTGCCAGAGGTTTTTTGAGATTGGTTGGTCACGGGTGAGTGACTTTAAATCATTCTCTTCTTGCGGACAACTTGAGGTGGCTAGATGGAAGTCACCTGATGTTTGGCCGAATGTTGGTTTGCAAGAGGATTGTGTTGTGTTACAAAGTGTTCTTTCCAATCGACGATGTAGTTCTCTCCAGGAGGAAGATGTGCTTGCTTGGGCTCCTCATCCTATGGGTGTCTATATTGTTGCCTCTGGATATAAGGTGTTATCTTCCCATAGGGTGATTGGGGAGGATGTTTAGTGGTGGAAGAAGGTCTGGAGCAAGTTCTCCTGGCCAAAGTGTAATTGCTTTGTCTGGCTGTTGACCTGGAATAAGTGTTTAGCTTGGGACAATATCAAGAAGAGGGGTTTCCAAGGCCCTTCTATTTGTGTTTTGTGTGGGGTTGTTGAGGAGAAGTCTTCTCACTTATTTTTCCGCTGTCCTTTTGCTATCCATATCTGGCATTTTTGGTGGGGTGTTTGGCAGAGGCCCTGTGTTCATGCTTCCTCCTTGATTGAATTTTGGAATAGTGTTGGAAGACCTCCCTCTATGACCTCTTTCTTACAGGAAGTGTGGTTCATGGGGCCTATCTTTCTATTGTGGCAGATTTGGTTAGAACGGAATAGGCGTATTTTTCATGGTGAGAAGAAGCTTGTGCAGCAAGTTTGACAGAGAATTTTAAGCATGATTCAGGAGACGGTGGAGGCTAAGTGTGCTATGAGCTTTCCGCTGGAGAAAAGGGATGCTGAGGTGGTGGAGAGATTGGGGATTCAAGGGTTGTTTGTGACTTCTGCTTGTGTCAGGAGAGGGCGAAAGGCGAAGCAAAAAATTCATAGGATGGGCAGCTGGCAGTTCCTGCCTAATGGGGTTCTGAAGATTGATACTGATGGCTCTTCCAGGGGAAATTTGGGACCTGTTGGTATTGGGGGGATTGGCAAGGATTCTTTAGGCTCGATAGTTTTCCTCTTTTCAATCCATGAGGGGTCAAAGACTATCAACGTTATGGAAGGTTTGGCAATCCTTTGCGCCTTTGAGAGGGCTCATGCTTTGGGGTGGAGAAGGATTATTTGTGAATCTGATTCCCAGGTCTTGATCAATTTGCTCATTGAGCGAAAAGTGGAGGGGGTCAGTTGGCAGTTGGCTATAATTGTGCAGCAGATTTTGTAGGTTAGTTCGTTAATGGAAATGGTGACTTTTGTTCATATTCTGAGGGAGTGGAATAGAGCTGCTGACTGTTTGGAAAAATGGGCTTCTGAGCATGTCGATGGTTGGAGAATCAAGGAGTGGGGGTTTATTCCTCTAGCGCTTCGCTCTGAGCTGGAGGGAGTTCTTGCTGAGGATAAGGCTGGTGTTGGAGTTGGCTGACTTTGGTTGTGTTCTATTTTTCTGTTTCTGTTGTTTCTGGGGACTTTGGTCCTTTGCTTTCTTTGTAATGTTCCTTTCTCATTTTCAACAAAGTTTTTACCCCTTTATTAAAAAATAATAATTTTATAATATTATGGGGTGACCCGTATAATGCAGTGGTTGAAACACTTACTTGGTGACGCTACCACCAAGGTTAAAATAATATTACAGTTTTTATTAGTGAGAAATTGATTTTAACATTTGAATTATTTTTTCAATACCAACTATAATTTTTTGTTTGATAAAATACAATTACAATTTTTATAATAATATTATATTGTAAAATATAAAATTTTTAATTAAAAATATTGTGAAAACTAATTGTCTTCAATTTAATTGACCCTTAAATTGTATCCCATTAATACTGAAAATCACTAATTTGAGCTATATATTGCAACCCTTATTGGATGTTTTATTTAAATTAAAAAAATTAGGCAGTCTACATAAATTATCTCCAAAATCTTCGAGGTAATTAAGATTGTGCGTTTCAGCTCTATAAAGTCAGAACTGCAAACAAACGTCATTTTTATTACCAATGCTCATAATGTTGGACAATTAATAATTGAAAGGGACAGTTAAATTGAGCTAATTAAACATACTTACCCTTGGTTGCATTTGCAATTTAGGTCCTATAAAATCTACATTAAAAACTAATGTGACCCAAGAAGATGATGGAAATTTGTAGGCCAAGTTGAAGCCTCTGCACTGGGATAAATTATCTACAAATCCTAACCATTCAATGGTTTGGGACAAGCTAACTAAAGGTTCATTTGGGTAACGCTTTTTATTTTCTTCACTACATAGTCAACTCTCTTTAAAACAATTATGTCTTTCATGGCTTTGTATGTTGACATAGGGTATTGAATCTCAAAATATAAGACACAAAGACATCATGTGGCTAGATTGAAAGAATTAAGATACATCTTTCTAAGAGTTTTTGTTTTAATGCAAATAGAAGGGGGTGCAAATAGGCAAGTAATCTTTAATTATTGTTTTACCTTGATCTAGGAGGATCTATGAACCTTGAAAAATCAATTATCTTCAATGCTCAAGAAGTCGACACCATGGCATAATGCTCAGAAGCATGATTCCAATGTCGCTTGAATCACGAAAAATGGAGTCCGTATGCCCAAGTTACGACCGGTCAAAGTTGGGCCAAACAGGAACCAGGAGCTCGTCAGAAGGCAAAAAAATGATCATCTCGAAATTTGATGAAATTGACATCAAGACGAAGAGCTCAACGAGATGATCCTGACGACGTTCGTTTCGTCAAAAACAGAGCTCGTATGATAGAGAAACAGTTGGTCAAAGTTAAGGGTTGACCATGTTGACTGATGATGTCATCATGATGTCAACATGGTGGCAAAGCTGATGCGTGACAAGTGGTAGATGATGTCAGCATGGCCATACCGTACGAATGATGAATTGGCACAATCAAGGACTACCACGTGGCATCCGTACAGTGACGTGGCAGGTGACAAGTCTCGATTGACGTGGCATGGTGAGTCAGTAGTACAATCATCAGAAGATGTCAAGATAGTTGGCAAATGAGATTTTGACATGTGTCCTCCAAGTGTCTTTTGATGTGTCTCTGACAACGAATAATATCATGACACATGGTAGGTTGTGCGAATGACACATGGCAGGTTGCACGAATGACACATGGCGTCTGCTCCTCATCCTCCCATCGGTTTGTTGTGTTGGCTATTAAAAGCATTGGTGGGGGTCGAATCCCCACCCTTCATCCTCTGAGCGGAACGAGTGACCATTGCACCATGTGCGGTGCTTTTAACCATAAACAAACCCTAATTTGTTTTGATGTTTAACGATTCAAGTGGTTTGAAAAAAAAATGTTGGTGGCGAGGGTTGAACTCGCAACCGCTGGGTTCCAAAATTGTATAGTCACTGTTGCGCCACACACGTGCTTAACAATGTATGGTGAGCAGATTTCTAATTACCCATATTAAGCCTGAAAGCCAAACTAATAACCAAATGGTTATCAGGTTGAGGTTTTAAAATAAAATAAAAAAACAAACCCCTAAACAAACAAAACCTAAATAGCTAAAATTAAAGATATTTAAGGGCTTAAATAAAATATTAAAAGATTTTAAAAAATATTTTAATTCTATAATTTTAATTTTGAGGGGTTAGAATATTTTTAAAGGGGGATATTTTAAAGATATGGGTGATTTGTAAAAATCTTATGGTTTTAAACCATATTGGGAAGACTGCAAGTATAAAAAGGGGAAGATAGGAGAGCTTTGATCATCCCATTCTTGGAAAATTCTCAAGTTCTCCAAGTGAGAGTAGAGAATTGGGAGCAAATTTAGAGAAGATAATCGTGGAGAAGATTTTCTCTTGTGAGAAGAATTCTTGTAGAGGGAATAGGGAATTTTTTTTAATGTAATAATGCTCTAATTTTGTAGCAGAGCCTTTAGGGAGAGTCTTTTTCTTGCTCTTTGTAAATTAGCCTTGTGGCCTTTTGAGAGCCTTTATGCGAGGTGATTTGAGTGAGGAATTTTGTACCACAACTTTGTGGACAGGTTACAAAAGATTGTAAAGTAGTTTCCAAGAGGCTCTTTTTAGAGATTGTACTGCATTTGGAGCATTGTTAATAGATTGGTCACTTAGTTGAGATAGACCCAGAGACGTAGTCCACTCGGATGAACTCCATAATCAATCTTGTGTCCTCTTCTCTCTCTTTATTCTTTGTTCTAATTCTCTCTCTTTCTTGTTCTTGTTGCTCCATTATTTAGTGTCTTTTCAGTTAAGCTTAAGGCATTAAGGATTTGTTCACCTTTACGCACATTCACTTTAGCAATGTTTGTCATAGATCCCTTCCGCAATAGATCAGTCAGCTTTCTAGTTTAATCAGTTTGTTGGTTTGACAGTTTGTTGGTTTTTAGTGTCAATGTGCAAGTTGACAGATGGACATTTGGAGTTCTGAAGCAGAGATGGAACCAGAGAAAGGAGAATCATCTAGGGTGGCATTGTCTCTATATGCATCCATGGTGGATGATATCTTTTCCATGAAGAGAAAGGTTGAAGAACTCTACCGAGAGCACCAGGACAAGGCTGACAAGCTTTGGGAGCTGGAGGAAGCCAACCAGCGTATTCAGTCTGAGAATGTTGAGCTCAGAAGTTTTCTTGAAAAGGAAAACAAGGAGAATTAGGAGTTGCATGCGAAGTTGCAAAAGCTCATGGAGGAGCAGCACAGGAGGAGTCCCCCTGAATCAGAGAATGTTGGCATATGTTCTTTTTTCTTACATTCGGAGGATACTTCCTCATACTCTCCACTCACTCCATATGACAGTTTGGATGTGTGATCTTTAGTAAAGTCCACTACAAAGAGTTTGAAGTCAGAATTTGCTTGTGGTCATGGGAAGTGGGCCAATTATGGCTCAATTCAGGAGAATGTTGGTCAGTGTGCTTTTTGTCAACATTTGGAGTACCTGAAACTTTTCAATGTTTCTAGTAACCAAAGTGGTTACCTGGAAGAGTCTTTTGCATCAGATCAGCAAGTGGAAAATGATCAAAACTTTGTTTTTAAAGGCTTTGAAAGGAACACCAAGGGCATTGGCATGAAGTTGTTGACCAAGATGGGTTACAACGGTAAAGGCCTTGGGATCAGTGAACAAGGCATGATCAATCCTGTAGAGGTTAAGCAAAGACCTCATGATCAAGGATTAGGATATGGAGGGACTGGTGAATCCTCCAAAGCCTTTAAAAAGGCATATCCTCAGGCACACACTTCAGACTACGGTAGTGGAAGTGAAGTCGATTCTTCTCTAAAGAAGAAAGCGAAGAGGCAAGACAAAACTCAGAACTACTGCACCCACTGCAAGATAAGTGGGCATTGGATCGAGAAGTATTGGAAGTTGCATCCAGAGCTTTGATGCTCACCTAGGCCCATTGAGGGACCTAACCAACATAAGGTTGTTGAGGAAGAGGTGAAGGCGGTACCTGAAGCCGCTATGCCTGAGACAGAGGTGAAAGCAGCACCTGAGGCTACAATCCCTAAGGCAAAGGAACCTCAACCAGCAAAGGAGCAGCCGGTAAAGGAAAGTGCTTTTGACCAGCTCCGTAAGAGTTGGGAAAACCTATCATCTAAATAGTTGTATCAAATTTGTTTTGTTATTAGCTCATTAATAAATATCACATTGTGATTATGAGCTAGGTGATACAAGTAGACAAGGTTTTTGTAGTAAGATCATTATGCTATTTGCATGAAGTTGTATTTTCTTGGAATTGAGATTTTGAAAGGTTGTTTAAGCCTTATCTCATGTAATTAGAAAAGAAAATGCTTGAAGACTTATTATGCAAAATTGCATATTTTTGAAACTGAAGAGTGCTTAGTTGATGACAATTCTCGAGGCGAGAAGATGTCCATTGTTCCTGTTTAAGGGAAAAAAGCACTTGATGAAATTCAGTGAAAGGTGGATAGATCTAGATGATCACTCCACATTGGGACTCAGAGTTGCAGAGAATGATCGAAAGTTGCATGTATGTTCTCATCTTTAAAGACTCAATCAGATGATGATCGGATCCCTTTAAGGCCTTTTTCTATGGTCTTGTTTCTATAGAAAACAAAGACCGAGTTGAATGGTGAAGCCTTTAATCAGCCATTCAGAAGGAACAAGGTGAAGATGGCTCAAAGTTGGTATAGTTTACCATTACTCGAGCAGCGGTGGTAGGCGGGAGGGTGTAAACTATAGTTTCTCCACCATTAATTTTGGGATTGCTACTGAAACGAAGGTGGAGCACCTAGAGGATTGATTTCACGATTGGTACACACCTAATATGACAGGATAAAGGTCTCAAAGATGAGCTCAAAGCATAGCTGGTCACCTTGGCCGATTACGTTAAATGGTCCTTTAGTCAAAGGCGTGCCTACCACATCGAAACCACTTTAGCTATTGTCCAAAAAGCAGTTAGCGGAAAAGAAGAAACTTGGACAACACCATAGAAAGCTGGATTTAAAGACAAGTGTATATGTTGGAAAAATGGGTATCGATGCGGACTATTCAAAATAGCCAACAAGTTCTTGGATCTGCAACAATATTTGGAAGGCCGCGAGGGAACCTGGCCGACTTCCGGCGCCACAATTGCACGTCAAAAGATCAAGGCCATCCTCCGACTACCAAAAGCCACGTGGGAAAATGAGCTTAAACTCGAAAGGGACGACCATTGGTTAGTGGATGTGTGGAAGTGATATTTTGATAATATAAGGGAAAGGTTGGAATAGATAATGGATAAAGTGGATCTATACATCAAATGGGTCAAGGAAATTAGGGCATATTGCGCCTGATATTTGAAGCTAATGACAGAGTATAAAAAGCCTGCGGTACAAATTGATCTGGAGAAAATAAAGCCTTATTTCCAAAAGAAGATGGAAGATGGGATGTCTGATGAGATAACAGTGGATTTCATGAGTTTTTCCACCCATGCCTTCACCCAGTTGGAGCTATTCAGAGATCAAGCCACATAGTATGATGAAGACTAGAGGAAACTTGAGGACAACTTGAAAGAATGGAGTTATCAGATGCTACAGTCTTAGATTATAGAAGTTGACAAACTCCAACCAATGATCTTGAAATTCATGGAATATGTAGCTTTGAAGAAGCAGGAGGGCAGCCCTATTATCAGTGAAGAGCTCCTAAAGGAATAGCTACAGCAAAAAGAGCAATCAGCAAAAGACAAAATGCTACAGTGTTGTCACTAGAGGATGAAATAGGGATATGGACAAAACTATATTTTAAATTGTAATATACTAGGCGATAGGTGGAATGCTAGTTTGTAGTGAATCTTGGCCACATAATGAGATTGAATCTTGGCCATTCATTCTACTTTCTGGGCACTATAAATAGGGGGTCTCCTCTCATTTCCAAGAGAATTGAGTTGTTGTAAAGACATGCTACTGAAATTTATAATGAAAATACATTGACTTGGTGCATTTTCTGAATTCTCCACATGTTTCATGATTCAATATCCATTGTTAGATGCTTTGTTTGGATTTACATTATTTTTTTAAGTTATATTTAAACTACTTAGATAGATTTTGGTAATGTTGTTCTATGGTTATGTAAATTTTTGTTGTGTAGATGCCTTCCTAGTCCACACTTTTTGTTGTTTATTGCTTGTAGATGGTTGTGTAAAGTTAGTATGGGCTTGAATTCAAAGCTGATCCACATTTTTATCTTTGTTCATGCATATATATGGTGAATGAATGGTGAAATATATGTAGGCCTTAGAAGATAGCACAAATTTCATGAGACTATGGGATTTTTGGTTAAGTGAAATTCTATTTAAAGGAAGTTGTCCACAGCAGGAACTCCATGATTATTGTTCATAGTTAGTTGCAGATCTAGGAACCTTCTCTCTTCCCTACTCTTTTTCCCTTTTTTTAGAAACAACCTATGCTAAGGTTCATTACACATTGTAAAGTTGCAACTTGAAGACAACATTGAAGTTTTAGATCACTGTTTGAACCTACAGCAAATTGCACCATAACTCCCATCTCAGAAATGTCAAAATTTAAGATCCATTCTGCATCCAGCTACGTAAGTCTGCCCTATGATTACCAAATAAATCACATCAAATATCAACTAAGGAATTCCATGCAAGTCATGACCTGACACTTGAGAGACCTTGGGGATATTTTCCATAACTTTCTTGTTGGAAGTTTCCTTTCAAGAGAGGTAGTGCACCTTTGCACTGCCTGTGTTGAGAACATGTATAAAACACCCATCAATAGAGTTGTTTATTTTTTTTAAGTAGATTTGAAGATTATTTTGTCTTAGGTCACCTGAAGATGGTTGATATTTTTGACTTGATTCCTTTTTCAAAAATTGAATATCCTTTTGCCACTCAACTACTCTTGGTTGTTTTAGATGCCTTATTCTTGAGATAACAATCCATATTATTAAAAATATGTTGTATGGTTTCCTCTTTGAGCACATCTACCCATTGCATCCTAAACATTGCTCATTCATACTCCTTGGTGGTGGCTATGTATTTATCTTGTAGCTAGGTAACATTTTGAGCAACGTCTAGTACATAGAACCTGATATCCATAAGTTTTTCCAAGAGAATCCCTTCATCATCAGCTCTAGACTTGATCATTTTCTCCAATATATTACTCCATTGGTTCATCATTTCTTGTAGATAAATCAAACTTACTCTTGGTGAGGCCTCTTTCCCAATTAATTCAGCAACAATCCCTTTCGCAATTGTTCTTTCCTTAAACAAATCTTGGTGGGCCTGTTGCAATATTCTCCTATGTTTGATAAGGACCTCTATCTTAAAGATCAAAATATTCATACACTTATCAAGATATCCAAAATCTTGGTCTTCTGGAATAGCATACTCAATTACATCTGCCTTAGGCATACTTTTCAACATTCTCAATTTCTTCATATGCTTAGCATACTTATCTTCTTCTCTTCCCAATAACTTAATATATCCTCCTAGGGAATTGATCAGAACACCTACCTCATTATAAATTTTTTAAATAGAAATGAAAATCTCTTTATTATCCTTCCTCAGAAGTTCAAACCATTTCTCCATCATTTGGGACCTTCTCCTTATTTAAATCAACTCATCCACCATTTGACGACTCATTAAAACATGAATCTCCGATGATGTTGGCTGCTTGGGAGTGAATGCAATCAATTCCTTCAAAAAACATTTCATCTACCCTCCCTAAGCTTTTAGCTCATCCTTAGCCTGCTTAGCTTTGAGCAGTCATGATTTGGTGGTGGTAGCAACAATATCAATCAGATTTATCTATTGATTTATGGTTTGTTTTCCAAGGTTGATAGTGCTTACCTGATAATTTGCAGCTTGTAATTCTCTGTCATCTTTATCAACTATTGGGGTGGCAATTTTTGCTATCAAATCTCCATCATCATTCAACTATGTATAATGAATAGAACGAGGTTTCTTGGGTAAGTGCATGGATCTATGACACAATTTTGGCTCTTAACATGCCACTTTTTTTGAAATCAGCAAAATCTGATTTGCACAAGAAAATGAAGATAGTTGTGCTCAAAATTTCATGTTGCAAGAACAAAAGTTGAAGTGCTTCGAGTCTAGTTTCTAAGCCATTAATTTTTTTGGAAATTAATGAGGATTAAGGGCCTCAAAAGGGAGGGGGGAATAAGTCCTGCTTTTATAAAAAAAAATAGCATAGTGCCTGAGGGCTCCCCC
>VDFB02270651.1:52233654-52268194 GCA_007258455.2 Sequoia sempervirens | reverse complement strand
TCTCACTCCCTCTATCTCTCTCCATCTCTCTCTCTCACTCTCTCATGTATCCCCCCCCTCTCACTCTCTCACACACACACACTTCCTCTCTCTCTCCCACTCCTTCTCTCTCACCCCCTCTATTTGTCTTCCACTCTCTCTTCCTCTCTCTCAAGTATCTCCCGCCCACCCCCTCTCCCTCTCTCTCTCTCTTTCAATTCTCTCCCTCCTACCCCCCTCTCTCTCTCTAGGGTTCAACGATTGAGGATAGAGGGTAGAGGGTAGAGGGTAGAGGGTTTATGGATTGCAGTTTACAGTTTAAGGGTAGAGGGTGTAGAGTTGATAGAGAGAGAGGATTAAGGGTTTTAGGGTTTAAGGGTTTAAGGGTTGATGGTTGAGGGTTGAGGGTAGAGGGTTGAGGGTTGAGGATTAAGGGTAGATGGTAGAGGGTTTAAGGGTTTAGATTTTATGATTTAACAGTAGAGGGTGTAGGGTTGAGAGAGAGAGAGAGGGTTTAAGGGTTTATGGTTTACAACTTAAGGTTAGGGGGTATAGGGTAGAAAAATCTATTTCAATCTAACCCCTCTCACGTTGTTAGGTCTTTCCCCCCACCCTAACTGGATAACTCGCTATCCCTCTCAAGTCTCTATCACTCTCAAGTCTCAGTCCCTACCACGCTACTTAGACTAATCTCTCTACTCATATCCCCCCTCCCTCTATATCAAATCTCACTCCATTCCTCTTTATATTGTGAAAGCATTTCTAAGTAACACATTTGGTGATCACCAAATTTGGTGAGCGCCAAATGTGATTTACCTTGAAATGGTAAAATAGGGGTTGAACCCATGATTCAGGCCAACATGCTTTTGTATTTTTCTGGTTCAGTGCTTTATCCGATAGAGAAATGCCTTTTTTATGCAGTTGACTCCCTGTTGTACCAATATATGCTTGATCCATCACCTTTTTACCACCAATTTGCATGCCAGTCAATGTAGGTGGACATTTTGAAGTTTCTACATCATTTTACATTATCTCAGGTATCATATTCATTTTGGTAATATTGAAATTTTTATATTTAGTATGTTTAATTTTGAAAATGATCTAAATTCCTTTAATTATTTTATTAATCATAACAATTGGACATAGAATTCAATAGTAAATTAGATGGGTGTTGCATAAAAAGTTTTAATTTTTAAGAGTTTGAAGAAAAAAAATGAAAAACATGACACAATTTAGATGAATTCATGTTTAAAATTATATAATCAACATAAACTTAACAAAAATTTGCTTATGAATTCTATTTCCATTGCTTATAGTAGTCCATTTCTAGCATGGCTAGTGGAATTCAACCTATTTCATTTTAGGTAGATGTTTATATTTAGGGTTTTTGTTTTGTTTTGACAATTTATAGACCATTCATTTGATGATTTTATTAATCTTCATTGTTACACATAGAATTCAACATTAAATTAGATGGATGATGCATGTAAAAGTTTAATTTTTAGGAGCTTGAAGATATAAAATTGAAAACATGACATAATAGATTCAAATTCATTATTACTGATGGTTGTGGGAAAATTTTTATTTTCAACTAATTTGTAAAACCTAAGAGCTTTCATCAATATTAATGCAAGTTTCCATTAATTTTTTTGTACCATAAAAAAATACCTTCATCATGTGCTTAGATAATTTCAATTGACTCAAGATATAGATGGTTTAATGCAAGTTTCCATTCATTCATACCATTTACCATTCTAAGAAAAAAAGGGAAAATAAGGACAAGATTCTCTAGTTTTCAAAGGTGGCAGCAACTTATACCTTGTGTTTGAGACAATTCTTTGTTGCCTTCTTTCATAAAATTCTTTGGTGTGTTCAATAAAATGCAATGTAATTAGTGTTATTGATATGTTTCATAAAATGAAGTACTTACTTTTGTTCTATGTGTTTGTGAACATGTAGCATCCAATGTCATGCTGAGGAAATGACCAAAGCCTCTAACACTAGAAGAACATGCTATAAAAATTACAAGGAGAAGAGGACCGAAAATTGTAGCTCATGAAGCAAATGAATTGTATTCCATATAGCCAGAAATTCCCATGCAATCTAAGAGAGATGTCCAATTGGAAAAACAAAGGGCATGAATGAAAAAAGCTTGTGGAAGGACACAAATGGATCCCCAAGTTGGAGGCACATCATCAACCATAGGTGAAGTTCAATACACATCTCCAGTTGAATACACACCAGCAAAAACATGTGGTATTCTAAGTACATCAGAAATCACATCTACAATTGAAGACACACCATCAACAACATTGAGTTTCGAAAGTACATCAGCAAACATGCCTCTATTTGAAGTCACTCTAAAAATGACATCTCAAGTTGGAGGTACAACATCATTTACATGTCAATATCAAGGTATGTCATCAATTACACCTTCGATTGAAGGTACATGATCTATCCCCAATTTTCTTGGCATTCCTAATGTTGACACAAATTTACATTTGAGAATTCCTCCTAGAGTCTTGCATAGAAAACCTAGATTTTTTATTGATATTGATTCCAATGTTTCAAAATGGATGCCTAATAAGATTCCAAAACATACATGTCAAAGATATGCACAAAGGATATGGAGTTTATTTTTTGAGAAGCTAAGTGAGGGTGGAAGATGCCAACTATTTGTTGAAATGATGAGGCAACTCAAATTTAGGCCCAACATGAAGGCTCTTGGGTCGAGAGTTTCAAATGACTCAAGTGAAAAATCCATTGTAAAGAACTTGATGAGTGCATACGAGAGCATGGGTTCTACCTCACACACGAATGCTATTTGTGTCACATGATGCGTGATTAAAACAACACCGTTAAGTAGTCAAACAAGGAATAAGGTGAACCTTACAAACAAAAGTAAGTCTTTGAAAATAAGTAGATCATCTCTAATGAAAGCCAAAGGAAGGTGTGAAAGATTGGAGGATCCAACTAGGGCATCATGCCCACACTCACAAATGATCTCCCCTACTCCAAAACTCAACACATACACCTAATTTCATCCTAATGGACTCATTCCACTGAGCCAAGTATGCACAATAGGTGCAATGAGTCACAAATGCATTTTATATCTTCAAAACCCTTCAACTTGTCTGTTTAGACCCATGTACAAAAAATTAGTTATAAAAGCTTTATTTCCTTATGAAATCACACCACACTGGATTCAAAATGAAGCTAGTACATTTTTCTAACCAAAGAAAATTCCTTCAAACCAATATGGCTTAGCACGGATCCATATAGGCCTGGAAAATAATAGAATTTCTATAAAAATACATAATTTTAATGAAAATAGGGCACTTTACTGGTTTTCTTTCACAAAATCATCAACAACCTCCTTCCTCCAAGTTCCTCAAGTATTTATAAACTTGAAACCAACTATAAAAACTAACAAAACTGACTTTTAAACTCCAAGTGACTATTTTCCTTCCTATTTTGCATCATTGCAACTTTTCAACATTGCACTTTTGCAATTTCACATCATTTTGACAAATGTGCAACATGAACTCCTAAACGACCCCAAAACCAAATAAAAATGACTTATTACATTATAAATTGTTCTAATATGACCTTATTGAATGACAAAAAAGACTCTATGAAAATTTGTGAAAAGTTGTTTTGCAAACAAAGTTGCAAAAAGTTGTTATGCAACGTTGCATTTTTTATGTAAAGGGAGGTTGAACTCGTGTGACCAAACTAACTATTCCAATGAGTCCAAGTAGGTACGTTTACACTAGGCATGGTCTTCTTTCACACCCAAACATGTTGAATCACTATGAGCTACGTTCAATCGGTTGAATCCCTTAAAAGTCTGTAGTGCAAAATGGATACAAACTTCAGCATGTCATTACTCGGACACCGTGATGCTTAGAAAATTTTTGTCTAAGCCTATGGGATTTTTTTGAGCCCCTCTACAATAACCTCTCTCATTTTTAGCTATCTCAGAGGCATTTTCCCATGGTGGTGAGTTTTCACTTGGGGAAAGAGTTGTCAAATGCAAGTAGTGCAAAGTTGCAAAGTGGTGCAACTTTCATTCTGCAACTCATGTGACCAAAAAAACTATTCCAACACATTTGAGTGGGTATTTTTATGCTAGGCATGGTCCTATTTTTCACCCAAACACACTGAATCACTTAGAGCTACATTCAACCGGTTGAATCCTTTAAGAGTCTAAAGTGCAAAATGCCTGCAAACTTCAACATGACATTACTCAGACATTGTAACGCTTAAAAAATTCTCGTCTAAGCCTATGGGATTACATTGGGCCCCTTTATAATAACCTCTCTCAGTTTTTGCTATCTCAAAGTCATTTTCCTGTGGTGGTGATTTTTCACTTGGGGAAAAGTTATCAAATGCAAGTAGTGCAAAGTTGCAAAGTAGTGCAACTTTCATTCTACAACTCGTGTGAATAAAAAAATTGTTCCAACACATCTAAGTGGGTATTTTTACACAAGGTATGGTCATCTTTTGCACCCAAAAACATTGAATTTCTATTAGCTACATTCAATCAGATGAATCCTTAAGAGTTTGAAGTGCAAAAATGGCTAAAAACTTCAACATGTCATTACTCGAACACCATGACAATTAGAAACTTCTCACCTAATCCTATTGGATTAGATTAGGCCCTTCTACAATAACCTCTCTCATTTTTTTCTATCTCAAAGGTGTTTTCCTATGGTGGCGAGTTTTTTCTTGGGGAAAAATTTGTCAAATACAAGTAGCACGCAAAGTTGTAAAGTGGTGAAACTTTTGTTTTCCAACTTGTGTGACCAAAAAGACTATTCCAATGCATCTGATTGGGTATTTTTATGCTAGGAATGGTCCTCTTTTTCACCCAAACATGTTGAATCACTTTGAGCTACATTCAACTGACTGAATCCCTTAAGAGTCTGAAGTGGAAAATGGTTATAAACTTCAACATGCCATTACTCGGACATCATGACACTTAAAAACTTCTCATATGAGCCTATGGGATCATGTTGGGCCACTCTACAATAACCTCTCTCAGTTTTTGCTATCTTAGAGGTGTTTTCCTATGGTGGTGAGTTTTTTCTTGGGGAAAAAGTTATCAAATGCAAGTAATGCAAAGTTGCAAACTAGTGCAACTTTCTTTTTACAACTTGTGTGACCAAAAAAATTGTTCCAATGTGTCTAAGTGGGTAAATTTATGCTGGGCATGGCCCTATTTCACACCTAAACACACTGAATCACTTCAAGCTACATTCAACTGGTTGAATCCCTTAAGAGTTTGAAGTGCAAAATGGTTGCAAACTTTAGCATGTCATTCCTTGAACATCGTGACACTTAGAAAGTGGAGGAATTGACTTTGGTTAAGATCTAGAAAAGGTAAAAACATGGGCACCCTCTAGGGGGTGATAGGACTATGTGAGTTGATGTAGTTCCAATTTGTGGATTGTGATCTTATTAATGACCCTTGACATTAGAAGAGTCTGATTGATCTATTTGCTATTGTTCAATATAGGTGGAAATCAAAGGGATCAGACCAATATCCTAGAACATACACTTGATGTTTAAATCATAGGATGAAACAACTATTTTACTACTTGCTTCTATGTTTGAAATCATTATTTAGAAGATCATCATTCAAAAACACTCAATTCACTTATTCAAAAACAAGAAAACCAGGAAATCATTATTTAGTGATATATGGTCTATTATAGCACATTCACCACATATTTTAGTGCATATATGGTCTGTTCTAGCACATTTAACTCATCTTTCAGCACATAAGCTTTCTGTTCTAATGCATTTAACTGATAGCCTAGCATATATAGGGACTGTTTTAGTGCATTTATCCCCATCTTTTAGCACATTTTAGTGCATTCACTTGATACTCAAACAAAGAGCTAAATTGAACTTTTGTCCAACAACTAGAATCATATTTAGGGACCCTTTTTAGAGTAGAGATCATTTCTCATCAAAAAATTGGTTTAAACTTGAAGAAATTGGCTTTTACGAGAGCAATCCCTTTACCTAAACTTAGATCAAACAACTTAAAGTTCCCAATCATCAATCTCATCTCTTATTGTTAGTTGAGTTTCACTATCAAGATCTATCATCCTTTATCATGAAACAAATGTTGTACATCATATTTAGCCTAGTCTCATCAATAGGATCCATCATCCTATTTGACTTAGGTATTTCATTGGCACTCCTAAAACAAAGATCAAAGTATAGCAAAAATTTATCACTTGCATGACCATTTTGACAAGCACATTGAGACCATATTTCTTTGAGGTATTTTTTTGAACACTTCACTTCCTTGTCTATGTTATTCCTTATTATTATGCTTTGATATATTTTTTCCAAGCATCCATAGCTTGTTTGGAAGCACCTATTTTAGGATTTTAGCCATAGCAACAAGGTAGTGAACTGTTTGATAAAATGCTTTGGTAGACATGTATGAAAAATGTGGTAGCATAGACAAGGCATTGAATTGTTTGAGAAAATGCCTCAAAGAAACGTGGTCTCATTGTGATTAAATGTGGTGCAGGTGCACCAAGGTCATGACAAAAGAGTTAGAAGTTTCATAGTTTGAATTTGATGAAATTGGGTCATTTCAATGTAATAAGGCCATGTAAAGGTCATTTTAGTGTTCTAGGAGTAATTTTGTGTCATTTAGGTGATTAGGGAGTTTTAGTGCAATAAAGTGTTAAAATGGAAAAGTTGACAAATTTGTACATTGCAAAATTGCAACAAATTTGAATGTTAACAATTAGATTTTTGAAAAGTTGTTTCTTTGGTGGTTGAAGTCATTTGGGGAAGGTTATTAGGTTTCTTTTGTGTTTCAATAGGCCTCACATATTCGAGGTTGAGGTTGGAGAGTCTGTATTTGAAAGAAAATCAATAAAACAATACTGTTCTCTTTGCAAAATTTTGTATTTTAACATAAATTTGATATTTGCTTGAACTGTATAGTTTTGTATAGGGTATTTGTGCTTTCTTTTGGATGAATTTTGTGGGCAGTAGACTTAACTCCATTTTAGTTTTGGTTTGGTTGGATTTCATGTGATTTTGTGCATTTTAGAAGCCAATTACTAGAGGTCAGTCTGTATACCCTATTTTAAGGGTTTTGAGTGTAATAAAATGTCATTTTAAGCCTTCCACCCACTATATGCTTTTGTAGCTCAGTGGAAAGGATTAGTTAGGGTTATAAAACATATGTGCAGGGGAGGTCCGAAATATGGTTTTTGTTGATGCCCTAGTTGCTAGTTTGGGTGTTTTTGAATGAAAAAGAGAGGTTAGAGTGAGGAAAAGGGAGAAATCCCTGAGGGCAGCAACTTTTTATGTTCTTTTAAGTTTGTGCACGTGTGTTTGAAGGTGTTGAGTATATTGGGTTATTCTGGTAAGGTTTGCAAGTGGTTTTTTCAATAAAACCTTGCCTAAATTGTGCAAATAAAGGGCAAGTTCCAAAAGACAAGTTGGAAAATTGGAGATTTTATTACCTAGTGAGTGCTTCCCCATTGAATTTTTGGCTTTATGGATTGTTTCAAAGAGGTTTTATTTGTTAATTTTTCCTAATTGGCCTTGTGGATGACATGGTTTGCTTGTTTTGTGAAAGTTGATCCAAAAGAGACTTATGAGGGTTTGATGTAAGTTGAAGAAGGCTTAAATGGTGCCTAAAATGGTGGTTTTTTGTAAAGTTTGTTAAGGGATTCTAAGAGTTAAGGTGGGGAAAATAGGTCTACACACCTAATAGGGAGACTAGGTGAAAAGTTGAAAACAAGCCTAGATTGAGTTTGTGGGAGGAAAAGTGGTTTGGAATCCTTTGTATTGTAAAAGTGGGTTGAATACCTCCTTGTATTGCTATCAGTTGGTATCAGAGCATAGTACTAATCTAAGGAAGAAGAATTGCATTGGAGAAAGGACAAGATGAATTCCTTGGTTAGAGAAATGACTGAAGAAAAGGAGATGCTACAAAGAAAGGCACTTTTCAAAACCACCTGCAAGTGTCAAGGTAAGGTATGTATTGTAATGGTAGATTTTGGTAGCCTAGATAATATGGTATCTCAAGAAATGGTTGATAAGTTGCATTTACCAAAGATTCCTCATGAGGCACCCTATTATGTTTCTTGTTTGAATGGTGAACATACTCTTTTGGTCAAGGAGCAATCTTCGGTTGAGTTCCAAATAGGTAGTTATAAAGATAGAATCTTGTGTGATGTGGTTCTGATGAGTGTATGCCATTTGTTGTTAGGGACACCATGGCTATATGAGAGATTTACTTTGTACGATGGAAGGAATAATAGTTATAAGATTATGAAGGGTGGAGTTACTTTTACATTGATACCATTAGTGGAAAAGGATCAGAGACAGAGCAAGATGGCAAGGGTAATAATGTAGGGTAGAAAAGAGTTTCTAAGGCATGAGGAAGACAAGAATAGTGGAGCAGCCATTAGCAAAAAAAAATGCAGGGATAGGGTATGTGCAGGATCATCATGGAAAAAACAAGCCCTTAAGTGGCAAAAAAATCATAGTTAGGAAACTTGACATAAAATTTTGAATAAGTTATCTATATTATTTCAAAAATATGTAAGAATAGAATCTATAGAAAATTGAATGTAGTTTCTAAAGTACTAGGTTTTTTTTTTTTTTAAATCTATTTGGTGAAAATTTGAAAATTCAATACAGTAGCACTTAAATTTTAGGGAAAAATAAGAAGTAGGTTCTGTCTTACCACCCTAACCACAATAAAATGATAATATTTTTTTAATATTTTAGATTAAGTAGAAGACTCATGTCCCAATGTGATGCATTTTTTTTTGTAATTTTTTTCCAAGTAAATAACTAATTATGAATTTTTTATTACAACTTTTAAAAATATATAAAAACTTGTATGCCTGACCACCGTAACATGGTCAAAACTTCATGAAGTTCAAATTTTTTTTAATCCTATAGTATGTGAAGCATAGAATGTGACTCATGTTTCAGATTCAAAAAATGTGATACCGTTTGAAAGCTATAGATTCTTTTCAATCAACCTATCAATTAGGACTTTAGTCGTAATTCAAATAGAAAATGAATAATAATTATTTATTAAATTCAAAGTAAAGCATAATTTATATTGGTGGAAATTTGAGAATCTCCTTTAAAAAGAATTTTTGATTCATAAATTTTGGATTAAAAAAATCCATCATCCACATACTCTACACATACCCATCATATTGCCACTTTTTGGCCCACCATGATCCTGCACATACCTGACAACAAGTATAGACGAGAGTGCAAAGTTGAAGAGAAAGGAAGATGATAAATTGGTGAAGAAGACTGAGATAGTGAAGGTCAAAGGTGAAATGACCTTGAAAGTTCAAGACAAGCTTGGAAAGTGTGGTGAAGACAAGAGAGGATCTGAATTTTGGAAAATGAAGGTAAAAGAAGTTATAGGACAGTCAAACACTATTAAAACAATGATGTGTAGATAAAATATAAAGGTTTGTGAAAAAGAAATTCTTGGGACAGAGATCCTAATAGGAGAAGAGGAGATCTTGAACAATGTAAATGAGTTACATAAGGAAAGGTAGAATTGACCTAGCAAGGTCACAGTTGGAGAGGTATGTTGTCCACTGATTGAACAAGAAGATGAAAGGCAGTGAATGTCTTATAGGAAAGAAGATGGAAGACCTGACGGCGAAGAGGTCTTAGAGATAGAGAAAATGAAGGAAGTGGTAAAAGGTGAAAGAAAAGAGAGTAAATGGACTGAGGTAAGCAAGGAAGGGCTTGAAAAGAGTGCAAGGATCATGGTGGGGTAGTGTTGTATCCCTTGAAGGTAAATGAAGCCAATGGGTAGTTAAGTACTGCAAAGATAGAGGTTTTTATGTCTGAAAATATAGAGATAAAAGAGGAAAAAAGTTTGAGAATCAAAGGTAAAAACAGCCAAAGAAAATGGCAAGTAAAAGAGTGTAAGATGGTTGAAGTGAAGCAATATGAGAGCATGGTGTTTATAGAAGATGGTGGACAATTAGATTGTGTTCCTAAACTTGATAGGACAGAGGTCCTTGGGATAGAATATTAGATGCAAAGTGTGGATAGTCAAGAAAATAAGATGGAAGGCAAGGTACCTTGTCCATTAATGGGACAAGAACTTAATGAACCTGAGTATATAGAGATTTCAAGTGAAGAGAGTCTAATGTAAGACAAGATGATAAATAGGATAGTGAGCCAACAAGAATGGCAAAGGCTAGTGAAAGGAATGGTAAAGGCTAAGAAGAGGAAGAAGGTTGTAGTCACCCCAAGAGATGAAGATGGGAAGTTGATAGAGATAGGCCAAGAGAAGGCTAAAGACAAAGTGTTTGTGGAGTCTCCAATTGAAGTGGAGAAGAGTGATGTTGTTGTGGTTAGGACAGAGGGTTGTCCTTGGATGAAAAAATTGGTTGAGAAGAAGTCATATGCTGCCATGATAGAGGTTCCAATGATGGATGAACAAAGGATGGTTGTGAGGAGAAAGCATAAGGTGAAAGTGAATGTTTGGTGGAATAAATTCAAGTGTGTGACAGTATTTATTTTGATAATTATATTCATGAGAGTCAAAACAAAGGTTAAAATGAAAGAAGAGGGACAAGGTGAGAGCCATTTTGTAGTGAATGAAGTAGAAGGATATAGTGGAAGTAGATGGATGTAGCAAATGAAGACAAATCAGAGCACAGAGGTGCAAATTCAAGATGACTAGACAAGTAGAGGTCTACTATGCATGGACAAGTTCAAGCCAAAGGTGACAATCAAGATCAATGGAGAAATTTCAAGAATAAGGAGGAGCACAAAAGAGTTGAAGTTCAAAGAGCTATTGCAGGTTAAAGTGTTAAAAACTTCCAAGGGACTTGGAATAATTTCATGGTCGAGTGAATGGTGTAGAGCACCTTGTTGCTCCATTTTGTGGATTTGGTCTAGATAGGTGGTTTTAGTCATGATAATTTTAAGGCCATGATAGGCCATTTTGTAATGTTGGTTTTAGTTTTTAATTAATTGTGGGGTCATTATTTAAAATGTTGCAAAATTGCTAAATGTTGTCATTTCAAGTATGTAAAAAGTGCAAAATTTGCAAATTAGAGGGAAGTCCAACGGTCATGGGCAATTGAAAAATAGTTTTAGTAGTTGTATGAAGTTGGAAAAGTTATTTTTAGGTAGGATTATGTTTAAATATGTGGATTCCATAGTTGAGAATGGTTGTTGAAGAATTTGAAGGAGAAAAATCAATAAAATATCACTGTTTTCTGTTATTTTCTACGTAAATTCATCAAACCCAACCTGTGTACGATTCCGTATAGTTTTTTATTCATATAAAATGTATGTGAATTGATAGATATAGGTGTTGAAAACATTTGAAATTTTATTTCAGGAATTTGTGCTAAGATTCAATAAATTGGTAGGTAGATTTCTAAAGGTGGTCTAAAAACAGGGTTCAAGGGTTTGAGGGTTAAAATGTGTTAAAGAGGCCATTCCAACTACTTTGTGTGATATATTTTGGTGGAATGGGCCTGGTTAGATTATTTTTAGGTGTATGAATAAGTATTTAATGTTGCTAAGATCATTGGGTTGAGTTCTCCATGTTGCCCCTGTTGAAAACATTGAATTTAGGCCTCAAGGGCATGGTTTGAATTAGTAGATTGAAGAATTTGAGTTGAGGAAGGATAGAACCTATTATTTTTGGTGTAATTAAGGGTATTTTTATGTATTATGAAGGTTGGAAAATATAGGAGGGGTAAAATATGAGATATGGCATGAAGCCCCAGTTGAACAAAGAGGGGGAAAAGGGTGAATTTGAGAGGTTTTATGAAGGAAGTGTGAGAGATCTTTGGGGGAAGCATAATTTGGTGGTAAATTAATCTTTTGTAGGTATAATAAGGTATGTTGTAAGTGGTTTCAAGGTTGTGAGAGGTTTGGGTATGTGGTTTTCAATAAACCCTAGTCAATTGTGAGGAAAGTGAGGGTTTCATGAAAGAGGGTCATAAATGGTGAGTTTTCGGTGAAATAGGAATAAATAGAATAAGCAAAATATGCTACCCTCTTCAATAATCTTCAATGTCTCCATGCTGCGTTGGTGGGGCGATTCCCTATGAAAATAAATGGCGAAAGGCCGTAAAAAGATGGATGATGATTTGGTGGAAAAGCGAAGTTACAAAGCCTCAACCTCGGCTGTAGTTTCTTCTGTAGGTTGAAATGAAACGTAGGTTTCAACCTTTTTAATCTACTTTTTTCATTTAGTGAGCACTTCCAAATTTTACACCTCACAAAAGTGTCTAATTTTGAGCTTTTTTGTAATTTTTTTTCAATTTGGCAATCAAAATTGTGTCATGGGATTAAAAAGTATCTCATCTTCATGCTCTCTAAATTCCTTCTTATCCTCCCTTCACCATTTCATCCCATGCCTCTAATTGAGCTGGAACTCTTTCGGAAAATTTTTCCACAAATTCTAGCTTTGATCCGCGGGAGTAAATCCCAACTCTGAGTAATTACCCGCGAGCAATAAGAGGGTGCCAATGAAGGAGGTGTAGAAGAAACAACCTCCATGGCTCACTAAGAAGAAATACCTTGTTGCCTCATCTCTGCTCTTGTAACCTTCTTGTTCAATTCTCTAATCTGTTTCTTTTAGCTTCTCTTCATCTTTTTCATTTCGGCTCTTTTTAGAAGCCTCTTCACTTAGCTAGCTCTTAACCTATAGAGGCTTTCTCCCTCCTCTCCCCAATAGTCAGCGTACTGGTTCCTTTCCATAACAGTAGAGCGGTATCCTGGTTTCAGAGACAGTAGAAGGACTTTTACTTTATCCGCCAAATCTGGACGGCTCAATTTCTTTGATAGCTTTTCTATTATCTATTTGTTGTTATTTCAATTATTGTGAATTTGATCATTCTCCTGGTTTGTTGACATTTTCCATGTTATTTCCTTAAAACTATAGACCTTGGGCATAAGTTTATCCTTGTGAATTTTAATGACATTAGCATGCTATGTGAATTATCTATGTTAATTTTACATGTGGATTAATGAATGTTACTTTAAGGTAGTTATAGATATGCAATTGTTGTCTGGCGCAATGTTGTTATGCAGATATAATTAGAGCCTGCAAAGTTGGGGAAAATTTTGCTAGCTAGTCATGTGCCAAGGAAGTCAAAAAGGTGATCATTAAAAGGTCAATGGAGGGAAAACTCTCAATGGAGGGAAATTCCTAGTTTGAATCAAAGATTGTAACTGCCTTGTAAATGGTCATAATTGTTAATTGAGCGAATGTATGAGGTGTTGTTGTGCTATATCTACATTAAGGCAAGGATTGGCTTGACCAAATTCCACAAATGCGCAACCTCCTTTCCACTTTTCATGCTTTTCATAAGTGGCATCCTCCTAATCTATTGGAGTTGACTACCTTGTTAGGAATCTAGTTAGTAGTTTTTCCTTCTATAAATAATACTCAAATGCTCCTTCTCAGAAGGTTGATTAATTTGATGTTGTACTCACATTCCTAGTTTCCAAGTAATACAGTTATGTTGCTGCTCTATTGGCATCATGCTTTTCAATGAATAAAATGAAGTTA
This sequence comes from Sequoia sempervirens, assembly GCA_007258455.2. Classification (NCBI taxonomy): domain Eukaryota; kingdom Viridiplantae; phylum Streptophyta; class Pinopsida; order Cupressales; family Cupressaceae; genus Sequoia; species Sequoia sempervirens. The sequence continues at coordinate 52,254,636 of VDFB02270651.1, read as the reverse complement.
TAAGTTTGATGCATCTAAGTTAGTCTTAAGGAATACTCACCCAAGGGGGCCCACTTGGTGAGCATTCCATCCTTCTAACTTAGCCATTACTTTTATATTCAGTAATAGTTATAATTTTGGCAAGTGTTTGTTCTTGTAGCCACTAGAATTCCATTCTGTGACTATTCATGCATCCAAATTAGACATAGTAGTTTCATTTTTGTATGCTAAGATTTCCATTCATGTCATGCATTTTAGTTCAGTATAGTTGTTGGTTGATGTTCAACGCTTATGTTACTTCCTTTCAAGAAATTTTCTTTTAGCATCATGTCTTTTCTAGTTTTAGAATGAATATGGCTACTATATATTCCTAGTGTACATATTGTGCTAACCCATTTCAAGTCTATGTCCCTGGGTTGACAATTAAATGAACCTTCATGATGATTAATATAGCTATTCAGTACAGATATCCAATCTCTAGATCACAACTTTAAGGGATTAGTTGTTGAATCATTAGAGGAGGCCAACAAGACCTTCCTCAGTAACTTCCTCCCTGGGATATATAGTAGCTAAAGGTGTGGTTCCAAGACCTGAAATAACCCCTACAGCAGTGACTTCATAAGTAATTTTAGATTTTTGCAAAGCTTCATTAACCTATTTTATTGAAATTTCTTCTTCTATTGGGGAAGGCTCTTTCATGGCTACTTATGTTGCTGCAACACCTTTCTTCAATCTCTTGTATTGTCTTGTCTCAGTAGAGGAAGTAGGTTCACTGTTGGAATCCCTCTTCCTCAAATCCTTAACCCTTGGTTGCTTCAAGCAGAGGTTAAGCCATTTCACACTTCTATACACCACTACCTGTGATACTTTATGGATATTAGTTTCCTCCTTTTCCATCCAAATGATGGGCTCCAAACCCTTGGTAGCCACTTTATCCATTTCATAGTGGGGATCAAGAGTAATCCCATAATCTGTGGTGCCTTCCGGCATATTCTTTGCAACCTCAAAATCCCTCATTTGGGGAATTATTAAACTTTCATATCCACTTCTTCTTACTTCAAATTGATCTTGCAGGTTGGCCCAAAATTCTTCAAGAAGTGGCCAATGATGGGGAAACTATGAAGCATACAAACCATACATTTTCTTCTTTGGATCAAAATATTTCCTAGATGTATGTTGTTGGAAATTCATAGATTGAAACTCTTTCATTGTTGTTTTTGCTACTATTGAAGAGGAACCAGAATAAAATCCCAATTGCATTGGGAAAGAATGGCAACTAGTCTTATGTTGTGTAGAAAATTTGGCATTTCACCTTCGTGGCCTGATGAGAAAACTCCATCAAGACCCATCTGTCACCACAACACCTCGACAACTTAAAAGGGTTCCCATCATATCCAAATAGTCTAAAATAGGTAGATTTGGGGTATTGGATAAACCAATAACCCCACTCTTCAATTAACTCCATTACCTCCTTGGACAATCTGAAACCAACATCACCTATGAGTTGATTAATGATAGCATATAAAAATGCATCATTAAATATTTTAAAATGTTTCTCTGTTGTCTTCAGCTCAAGTTGTTCATAATATTCCCAAACCTTCTTCTAATCTAGGCCATTATTCATTGACCCTTCAGTATTTAACCCTAGAAACTTTCCCATCCTTGCAACACATTATACCACATATGAAGACATATAGAATGTCTTGGTATCCATGACTCTTAGTAGTTGGTCATGAATGTTATCTAAAATTATATGTCCCCAATCTAGATATTCTTTCCCTTCTAGAATCAGTTGAATGAATGGAAACTTCTCGTGTTCAAAGATATAGGAGTTTTCCTTACCAAATATTATTTCCAACAATGTGATCATGTCTCCTATGTCCTCAAAAAAGTTAGACCTCTTAGGGTTACGTGAAACCTTCTTTACTGATTCCTTCTTTGTCTTAAGCCACCCTTTTTTAATTATCCTTTTGTTCCCATCCACATCTATTGCCCAGAGTTTAAATGCATTAGCCCAATCATAATCTTGAGATCAAGGTAAAGAGGAGAATCAAAGACCAGTCTAATCATTACTAGGGTAAAATCAATGAACACATTCCCCTTGGAATCAATACACTGCCTCTAAGTTGGATTGTATGTTTGTGTAGTAGTTAAGATGAACTCAAGATATTGCACAACAATAGGAAAACTAGCTACATGAGCCAACCCAAACTATGCAATCTTCCTTACCCTTGGGGTAACATCTTTTGAAAAGGTATCTTTACAAAACTGGTCCAAATCAATATGTCCGACCAGCATATTAGGGATATTCATAACATCAAACCTGAACTTACATACTACTGGGGTCCCTTGGAACTTATACTTCATTGTAATGAGAACTTGTTCTGGCTTTAGCCTCTTGTCTTTTCTCCCCATTGATGTTCCTTCAGTGGGAACTTCCTCCTCTAAATCAAACATTTGCTAATTAATCTACACTACTAATAATCATCAAGCAAAGAAGAGACATGCAAAGAGCAGATTAGCACAAGTATTCATATTAAATTTCTATTCATTCAAGATAAATTCCCATTATACAAGTTAATTCAACATTTTTGGGTTTCAAGTTCGGGATGGAACCATGAACTTGACCATTGTAAGCACAATACATGAATTGTATCAAGAGTCGAGATAGGGAAAAACTTTGAACTTGAACTTTAATATAATATTCTTCAATTCTATTAGACATCAAAATCGAGTTGGGGTTCAAAACCTATAACTATAGTGGTCAACAAATTTTAGTGTCATTCTACGGTCTGATCCTGCAATGCATTTGGAAATTGGGATAAAACCTTCACCAATCAGTGATACTTAACCAACATAGTCAATTAAGGGTTCTCTTTGGGTTCCAATCCTGATGATATCTCAGAAGTTAGAATCAGGTTGTGATTTGGCACAGGACAAATAGAAGTGAACAAGTATAGGCAACATCTTGAGTTTTGATCCCGTAATGTGTTTGGGAATCGGAATCCAGAAATGATTTGGGACCAGACCCCAAAAAGGGAACAATATTTGGTAGCATTTTGAGTTTCGATCCCACAACGACATGCAGAGTTAGAATCAAGCTTTCGTTAAGGACCTGTCCATAAGTTTGTGTAGTGGGAATATGTCAACCCCGAGTTTTGATCCCAACGTTGTGTCAGAAGTCAGAATCAAGATGGCACCAAGTCATGGGACTTAACATCATATCAAAAGCTCGGTTTCGATTCAATATTTGATCTCGATAGAAAGTAGGGATCAGAATTAAGACATGATGTGGTTCATTGACAAAAAAATTTAACATTTTGAGGTGACAATCCCAACCCCGATCTTCATAGTATATCAGAAGTCAGGATCAGAGCCAACGAAGGAGATAGACCCAAACCGTGGTAAAAGACATAAGTGAAATTTCTATTCCCAATTTCCAAAATAGATGCGAGAATCAGGAATAAAACTTTTGGTAATAAGCAAAGGAAAAATAGATATGACAGTATCTTTCAATTGTGCCTTCGGGATTGGATCAATTGGGATTCAATAATTTCAATTTAAAATGATCAAATTTTTGAATTTATCAATTGAAACATATGTTTGACCAAAAAGTATGGAAAAACCCCAGAAAACTAGGACAAGGTGGGACAAAAAATCCCGTAAACAGAAAGTAAAAACAAAAAGCAAGAAAAGAAAAATGCAAAACGAACCAATTGGTTTAAGAGCGGAGAAAACACACCAAAGGGTGTGAAGGAAAATAGAAAAAAACCAAAAAATAAGGCAAGAAAGAAAACACATGAAACAACAAGGGAACAAACACAGCCAAATCAAGAATAAAGAAAAACATAGGGAAAAAACACCTACCTCCAAACGCAACCAAAAATTTGACAGCACAGTGAGAAACTAAAGTGCCTCATCAAACCCTAACTCTCGGTGTCGCTCTGGTTTGCTTTGTCGTACTGTACAATCCAAATTGAATGGAAACCAAGGAGAAACAAGGATAAAAACTTGTTCACACATGCGAATGGTTATCCATTAATGGGGGTTGGTTAGGCCTCAGGATTGGGGTGGAAGTCATTAATGCACAGTTGCAAGAAGGAAGGTAAATGGGATTCGAGATCGGAACACAAAATGACACTAAACTTTCAATGACTGCAAAGTTTAGGCGAATGTCCAAAGTCTGAATCTTGACAAATAAAGACAAAGTGGTAATCAAATATCAGGTCGAAACACGAAACAAGAACGTTCAAGTTCTAGTCTAATATCCGACTCTGACTCAAACAAAAATGCACAAGGAAGAAAAGCAGAAGTTGGGATTAGGATGAAAATAGGAACTTACACCTTGAAGGGTGTAATGTGATGATTTCGGATCAAAACTTGACTCTAATAGAACAAAGAAAACACAAGGCAAAGTGTGGGCATAAGGATTGGAACACAAATAGGAACTTGAACTTTACAAAGTAACAAGTGTGAGTGTTAGTCAAAAACCTGAACCCAAAAAACAAAGGAAAACCAGGACTTAGGAGAAAAAGAAACAACTCCTAAGACCCAGACAAAAGAAACAAAGGGGGACCCATTTTGACCAAGAAAAAATGGGGTGCTTATGTAAGGAATAACAATTGGTGACTCGGCTGGGAAAATGGTTTACCCATTTTCAAGATATTGAAGAATTCAGTCATCTAGAACCTTTGGTTTATGAACATTTTAACTCAAGTATGATCAGTTATAGGAAATAAGGTTGAGCTAGAATCTCAAACATAAATCAGCAATAAAAACTTTGAATCTGAGTGTGCATGTATGGTGCATCTCTTTCCCTAAAGACTCCACCTATCCTTGAACAACTGTATTAAGATTCAAGCTACCTGAGTTGAGTCATTTTAACTGTCATGCAATGATATCCCGAGCATTGCTCTGCTACCACTAGGCGTCTATAGCCCTGATAGAGATACCTCTAGTTCTATCAAAGCATAACTCTACTACCAGCCAGGAATCCATATCCCCGGTAGAGATACTTGAATTACCCTTATAATATTGATTTTTCCATTATTTATGTTTCTCTTTTCTTCTCTTTTGCATGGACTTCACTTGGAGCAATTCTATTCTTATCTTTTCTCAAAACTCATATGTAGTAATCTGAAAATCGGGTTGAGAACTATGGTGGACCTCATGACAGCATTAGGACTTGGATTTTTCACTTCAATCATAAATACAATCACCCTAAGAAAAATATTCCCTTAAGAAAATAGATGATTCTATCTAGTATGTGATAGATTTAGCCATGGTTTATGAGATCACTTGAAATGTACCCATTTGTTCCTAATCTTTCAAACTATTATTAAAATGAACATAAAACATAAGTCTTAAAATGAAAGAGTTTGACAGACATACCTGAAAATATCTAGAGAAAATTCTTTGTCATAGTACCTTTAGTATACTTTGAATAACTACCCCTCCACCTAAAAATGGAGAAAATGAAGGTCCTTAGAAACAAAAATAAAAGAGGAAAACAAAAACAAAGAACAAACATCAAAATGAAAAGAAACAAAGGAAATGCAAACAAACCAAAAACAAGAAAAAAACTAACTACATATATACAATCAGATGGATGATCAGACCTTCATGGGCCAAAATAGTGTTTGAGAAACTATCCATTGACAGGAAATGGGATAGGTTCTCCTATTAAGGTGCTTAACCAAAAGGCATTCTCACCAAGGATCTCAGTGATCTGATATGGACACAACCAAAGTTAGTAAAAATTTTGATGATCACCCTTCCTCTCTCTAGCTTTGTCCCATGTAGCACAAGGTCTAATATTCTAAAGGCTTTAATTTTTTCTATTTTTTCAAACCAACATTTGAATACAACCTGATGCTTGGAAAACTGTTGCAAAGCAACATCTCTCTATTCTTCTAGATTGAGAGAACTAGTTAGTTGGACCTCTATCCTATCATCATTAGAATAAAATTCTTGCATAAACCAGAGAACAAATATATGTAGATGAATAGGGAAGATTGGGTCTTGGCATAGACTAACTTAAACAGTGAGTTTCCTAAGGTGGCTTTGATTCTAGTCCTATATGTCCATAAGCAAGATCTCAACTATGTGTTCCAATCCATAGGATTACTTTCTAGAAACTTATTAATTACCTCCAACAATTTTTTATTGGTAGACTCTGCTACCCCATTTCCCTATGGATAGTAATTAGAGGTATATTTCAAAACAATTTTATGTTCATACACCCACTGAATAAATTGAGCAAAGAAAAAATTAGGGACGCTATCGCACACCAAAGCAAACGGTACTCCAAACCTGGTAACGACATATTCATTAAGGAATTTGATAACAACATCATTGGTAATGTTCTTGCAAGGTTCATCTTTAGTCCAACATGTGCAATAATTTGTTGCAGTCAAAATAAACCTATGACCTATAAACAAATTCAGATTAATTATCCTGATAAAATCTAGTGCCCATTGGGTAGACAGTCTTACCTCATGTACTGGTTGTAGGGGCATTGCTAGATTGTGTTCTTTAGATTCCAAAGTTTGACATGTATGACATGTCCTAAAATTTTGATGAGCATCTTGAAACACATGGGGCCAATAATAGCCTGATCTCAAAATTTGATGTTCAATGGTGTCATATGAACTATACCTAGTACCATGTCTGCCATCAAACTTGGAAATAGCTTTTTTTCTCGTTGTTGATTGAGGCAGTGCAAATAGACACCTTCAAAGTTCCTCCTATACAAGGCTCCTCCTTTGAGCATATAATGGGAACTCTTTAGTCTCAATGCTCTTCTATGAGTGGTATTCATTCCATCAAGACATTTTTTGTTCAACAACAAGAAAATTAGATCTGCATACCATGGATCACTTGTGAATGATTGTACATATACTATCGACAAGTAATCTTAGTGTCAACGTCAGCCATAGCCTTAGATAATCCTTTTCCTCAAACCAGCTTCATTGGGTGAATTTCAAGGTTAAATTCCTACAAAATTGCCTCCATTTTCCCCTTTTTTCTCCCAACTCACTTAGCATTAGAAGAGACTTCACTGCAGTGTTGGGAACTATAATGGTTATCTAAATGTGAAGAATCTAGTGCCAAAAAAATTCTTAACCACTCGTACCAGTGGGAAGGCCTACTTCTCCAAGGGTGGATATCTGATCTCACCATTCTTGAATGGAGAACTCATAAAATCTATCATCCGCTTGTTCCCTTCACCTTTCCATTGTGTTAAAACAGCAGCACACAAATAATCATATGTAAAAGAATAAATATAAAAAGGAATTAAATAACTAGGACTGGTCAATACAGGCACTTCCAAGATAGGATTTTTCTATTTGTGAGAAGGCAGCCTTAGCCTCATTACTCCATTCAATCTTTGCATCCTTCTTCATCATCTCATTAAGTAGTTTAACAATTTTCGTGAAACCGGTTATGAGCTTTCTTACAAAATTTATCTTTTCGAAGAAAGATTCATCTCTTTTTTGTTCCAAGTCATGGTCAATCATAGAATGGACTCCACTCTATCTAGGTTGATTGAAATCCCCCTTTTTGATATTATGTGACCCAATAATTTCCCTTGTAAGACCCAGAACACATATTCTTCGGGTTGAGGGATACACCATAGCTTATACATTTTCCAAGGACTTTTGACAAATCTGAAACATGGTCTTCCCTATTCTTGGAAAATACAGTTAGATCACCCATATAAATAATGATATATTTACCTACCAGGTCCTTAAATGCAACATCCATTGCACATTGAAAGGTGGCTCTAGCGTTAATGAGACCAAACGACATCCTTCTATAGGAAAATGTCCCCACTTGGTAGTGAAGACATTCTTCATCCTACCTACATAGTTAACCAACACTTGATTGTATCATGAATAGCCATCCAATAATGACATCACCTGCAAGTTGTTAACTATCTACAAAACCTCATCAAGAGAAGGAAGCTGGTACTTATCCTTTTTTGAAACTTTATTAAGGTTTCTAAAGTCGACACACAATCTGATTTCCCAATTCTTTTTACAAACATGAACCATATTTTCAACCCAAGTCGAATGCATTACCAGAAAAATTATTTTTATTGACAGTAGCTTTTGTACCTCTTTAAGAATCAGAGATTAAATAGAGGCATTCACTAGGTGTTGCTTTTGATGGAAGGGCTTTGCTTCAGGTTTCAAAGGGATAGTGTGAGCTATCACTGAAGTATCAAAGGTTTTCAGATCTTCATACCCCCATGCAATTGCTGTGATATATGCTTTCAGTACTCTCAATATGCTTTCCTTAATTTCCTTAGGACAAGTCTTGCCAATGAATAGTTCCTTTCTGGGCCCAAATCTACCAAGTTAACTTACTCATACTTTCCTCCATCAGTGTCAATAGGCATTTTCTCGTGGGCTCAAGGATCAAAATCAAAGATCCTTTCTAATGCTACCATTCCCTTAGGAATTCTATTGGTTTTTAGATTAATTATACCTTTTGCATCATAATTTCCAGATCCCAATCTCCCTTATCTCTATCAGATTCATCGATCTGAACTCACCAAGAAGGAAAGTATATGTTGATTGTCATAAAAAACTTTGAAATTTTGGATGTTATCAGGGATAGCTAGAATCGACACTAATTACACAAAGAACCTTTTTAGTTTGGAATCATGCATGGGTTCCAAAGTACTAGCAACAACAAGTGCATCTGCAATCTAGTTGTCTTCTCTGGGAATCAACTTGATTCCGAAAGAAGTGAAGTATTCAATCAAGTTCTATATTTTGTTTCTGTATCCAACTAGCCTTTTATTGTAGCATTTCTACTAGCTGTAAACTTGCTTGATTATTACCTCAGAATCTCCCATTACTATCAAAGTTGTAACTTTCTTCTAATGCGTAAACATCAATTCCCTAGCAAGCACTTCATACTCTATGATATTGTTGGTGTAGCCAAACTGTAATCTATAAGAAGCAAAGTAAATTTTCCCTTTTCAATTGGTTAGTTCTACTCTAGATCAACTCCCGATTTTAGATTTGGAACCATCAAATTTGAGGGTTCACATTTGATCTCGGGCTGGGGTTTCTTTCTTCAGGTCAGTTGCAGGTGTTTTCTTAGGAGAAATAGGTGGTGGCTTAGACTGGTTTGAGATATTAAGATCGAGAGGCTGCTATAAATGATGATTGTCAGGTATTTCATCAAGATTTAAAACATGGGCAAAGACTGTTTCCTGCACCTCATCGTGACCAACAGTTTTGCAACTCACTTTATTTTTGAGAAATTCCCTAGGAATTGGAAGGTTAGCAGGGGCGAGGTATTAGATGATTCCTGAAGTTCCTTAGCCTCATTTCATAAATCAAAAAATAGGATCTGATTTTGACTAATTAGGGGTAAGACTTCTTCTTGGGTATTGTTCTCCCTTTTCAAAATAGTTGCATCCTTAGCTTCAAATGGAAATTGATTAAGAGATGTTTTGGGATTGTGTCTAAAAGTATCTCCTAACTGATAAAAATGATTCAAAATGTTTAAACAAGGCTAACACATTAGCTCAGTATGGTTTTGGTAATGGACCCGACACCAGTTCTGGAGTAACAAGCTCCATAGATCAACATATTCTCCAAGGACCAGCTTATCTTTTTGCAATTTTTGAATTAAAACTTGTTAGTTGATTGTGGTCATAGGGTCACTATGCTCTAAAGGTTGTGAGAAATTGGGATTAAACATTGAAAAGGTCATGATTTATTCCCTCCTATATACTCATATCTAAGTTTCAAAATAGGCTACTTCGTTGGGATGGTCATACTTAGTGTTCATATGCTTCAAGCGAGGTTCACCTTCAATGCTAATCTGAGTTTTTACCCCTTTCCATGGAAGCCACATGTGCAAGAAATATAGGGAGTGGTAACCTCCAATAACCTTCATCAAATCCCTGCTTAACAACATGCCATATGTTTTAGGACTATCAACAAACTGAATATCCATATAATTTTGGATCTACAGGTTTGATCCAATATGTACATGCACATTCTTTAGTTCTCCTATGACATTGACCTCAGTTTTATCTAACTATATGACTTTCTTATGAGTTTAAACTAGGGCTAAACCTAACTTTTATACAAATAGAGAAAGGAATAACATTACTTGAGGCTCCAGAATCCAGAAGGAAATTATGTGAATTCTTCTTGAAAATTCTCAGAATCAAAAGAAACAGGGGTGTCCCCATATTTCCTCTATACAAGGTTGTGTCATGTCAGTGGCTAAAGTTGCCTTAGTCTTTCCTTTCAACCAATTTTCCTCTTCCAAGACCTTCAACATGATTTCACGTTGGGTAGGGCACCACTTCAAGATGTCAAAGAATGACAATGAAGTCATCTAATTTTGCATCTAGGAAATAAAATCAAATTCCATACCAGTATTACTCTGTTGTTTAGGAACAAAAGCAGTGCTACCTTTGCTAAGAAACCTAGGTGGGACTTTTGGTGGAGGCGGATTATTATCTATGTTCTGATTAGGGGGAACCATATTTTTGGGAGGGAAAGATGTGGTAATTCGTCCCTTGTTTTGATTTCTCAGAAAATGGCCTCACTTGGACTGAAACACCTGAGCGTCATAGGTATACATTTCAGGTTCATTTTCTCCTTGCATGGGAAACCGATATTCCTTATCATATGTTTCAAAAGCCATAGCAGTATCAAATGATCCACCACCTTTGTTAGAATTACCTTTTGGTGGTTGAGAATTAGCTAGTCCCATCTTGACCATTTTTTCAATCTTTGGGTAGTTAACCTTAGAATGTGCAGCAGTGTCATGCAGCCTACACCAGTTAGTCATGAAGTTAAAATTTGCAACACTTGTAGTGTGTGATTTATCTTCATTAGCTTGATAGTTATGAGGAACTCCCCCATTGTTTGGTCTAGTGTTCCATTTCCTATTATTATTGGGTCTCTCGTTGTATCCCCTATTCTGACTCTAATAGTTTTGGTTGGGGAAGTTTTGATTTTGAAAATTCCTTTGATTTTGTTTGGCATTTTGGTTGGAATACCCTCCCTGATTCTAGTAGCTTTGATTCTAATTTTGGTTTTAAGGGGGGTTAAGCTTGAATTGAGCCATCTCATTGGTTACTTGAGATAAATTTGTCTTTATAGTTTCCAACTTTGTGGTCAAATGAGCAATTCTCTCACTATTTGTAGTCATCACAACAAATGGGTGAGTAGTTGTGTTAGATCCTCCCACATGATTGTGAGAATTCTGATGCTATTAGGAGGAATCTAAAGTCCCACTATTGACCCATGGTAATGTAGGGGGTGTTTGTAACTCAGACAAAGGTTCATAGGCAGAGTGGGACATCCTTGGGATTGTATTAAATAGAGCAGTTGAGTTAGGAATTGTAGGATATTTCAAGGGAGGGAAGACCCCTCCCAAGCCACCTGATTGTGAACTTATTTGTTGTTGCAGTTTGATGGTCAGGTGATATACCTTAGACATCGAATCAATTTCTGGCACAAGGTAGGTTCTTTGCATAAATAATCCAATCAACGGTTCTATGGCCTTTAGGTATTCCTAGATGACGATATTCTTAGCCACTAGGTAGGGTTCTTGTAACCATCTGTACATCCTCTAGAATCATGTTTAAAACAGAGGAAATTTTTTGTGCGGCTTTTTCCTAATTGTGGAAAATTAGTGGTATAAGATAGCTAGGTTGACATAAACTTGGAATTGGTTAATGAAAGCATCTTCTAAATTTTTCCAACTAAGGATGGATCCTGTAGGCAGTTTTATGTACCAATTGTAGTCCATATCCCTCAATGAAAAGTTGAATAATCTACATGCAACGTCATGATGGGATATTTGAGCCCGAGCGCAGGTATCTTTGAATACCTGGATGTTCTCTTCAACACTTCATGACTCTCCATGGGCGTACCTGGGACAAAACTTTTCTAGATGCTTAGGAATCTCGTGTATGCCACCTGGAATAGTTCCTAGTGGTGAGGGATTATTCACAAAGAACATCATTGGTGGCTATGGATTTAGTTGTGCCACCTATGGGATTAATGGAAATCCTAGTGGAGTAAGTCAGGGTGTTAACAATGGTGAGATCAAGACCCAACGGGGCCTCTGGGTCTAGTAGGAGTTCATAGATCAATTAATAGTTCTGAGAACTCTATCAAACCTATTTGGTGGAAAGGACCTAATTCGCTCCAATTTGCTCATTTTTTCCCTCCTTCTAGCACCAATTCTATTGATGGTCAAAAGTAACATAGCAACGTTAAACAAAATATCTCTACTCCATTTCTCCTAAAAAATACAAATGCTATAAAACCACCTATCTTCTAAGGTCTTTGTAGTTGGTTCTCAACTATGTTGTTATCAATCAATGGTTCATGCAACCATAATATTCAAGGGGCTTGTTGGTAAATGAGTACAAACTAGATAGTACAAAGTAATTTAACACTTGGGGGTTTTAAATAAACAACAAAAGATAGATCAAGGTTTAGGACAGAAAAACATGAACACAGATTCCTTTCAATTTAGACATGTAATTCCTATAATGAGCACTTCCCCTAATTAACATAAAAAAAATGTAGAACAAAACCATTTATGAAACAATTCATACAATCACATTCATTCTCAATGCAGATTTAAAGCATACAACCATTCATTATCACTTTTTTTCAAATCAAATTTTCAATCATAAAAGACCATAAACTCATTACTAGGAGTAGTAGATCAACAAACATGAAGAAACATCATTCACAGATAATGCAATAAATGGTTTTAACTCAGAATCTTCCATTGATTTTCATCAAATAAGAAACATTTATGCACAACAAAATGCATTGGCATACAAATAACCATTGTTTATCAACATTACCGTTAAACTAACAACTTCTCAAAATGGAACTACTTGCATTAAACACTGAAAAAAATTAGGTATCTTTGCATAAAGCTATAAAATTGAAAATTGTATCTAATTTCTAGGTATCCAATCTGACTTCAATCAGCTGACCTTTACAATGAGGAGAGAATTCTAAGTTATAGAAAAAATTAACATCAATCTCTCCTATCAAAAATCAAGATCCAAAAATTTAGGCCTAGATCCACAATTATAGGGATGTCTCCAATTGAGTTGAATCCTCTATTGATTAAATTCTTGCATTTGGGAAGTACGCCACATGTCCATTTAGTCAAAATTTGACTTGGAGTCACTGCTTTGTTCACAGCTAATCACTATGCCTAGTCCTTGGTCTGTCAAAATTGATCTGGAGTTGTCTTTTCATTTTAAAATAGATCTAAGGATATTGTTTACTTAGGTCGCTTGAAGATGGTTGACATTTTTGACCTCATTCCTTTTCAAAAAACTAAATATCCCTCTGCCACTCAACTACTCTTAGTTGTTTTAGATGTCTTATTCTTGAGATAACCATCCATATTATCAAAAACTTGTTGTATGGTTTCCTCTTTAGGTGCATCTACCCATTCCACCCTAAAAATTTCCCATTCATACTCCTTGGTGGTGGTTGTGTATATCTCCTATAGCTGGAAAAAATTACAGGCCTCATCTCATACATAGAATCTGATGTCCATAAGTTTGTCCAAGAGAATCCCTTCATCATCATCTCTAGTCTTGATCATTTCCTCCAATCTATTACTCCATTGGTCCTTCATTTCCTGTATATAAATCAAACTTACACTTGTTGAGGCCTCTTTACCAATTAATTCAGCAGCAATCCCTTTCGTGATCTTTCTTTCCTCAAAAAAATCTTGGTGGGTCTATTTCAATATTCTCCTATGCTCCATGAGGACCTCTTTCTTAAAGATCAAAATATTCATACACTTATCAAGATATCCAAAATCTTGGTCTTCCATAATAGAATACTCAATTACATCTGCCTTAGGAAATCTTTTCAACATTCTCAATTTCTTCATATGCTCAACATACTTATCTTCTTCTCTTCCTAGTAAATTGATATATCCTCCCACGGACTTGATCATATCACCTACCTCTTTATAGATTTTTGAAATACCAGTGAAAATCTCTTCAGTATCCTTCCTCAAAAGGTCAACCCATTTCTCCATCATCTGGTACCTTCTCCTTATTTCAGTCAACTCATCCACCATTTGACGAATTGTTAAAACAAGAATCTCCGATGATGTTGGTTGCTTGGGAGTGGATGCAATTAGTTCCTTCATAAAACCTTTCATCTACCCTAGATGAGCTTTTAGCTCATTCTTAGCCAGCTTATCTTTGATCAGCCATGATTTGGTGGTGGTAGCAACAATATCAATTAAATTTATCTACTAATTTTTGATTTCTTTTCCAAGGTTAAAAATTCTTACCTGATAATCTATAGCTTGTAATTTTTTGTCATCTTTATTAGCTATTGGGGTGTAAATTTCTGCTATCAAATCTCCATCATCATTTAACTTTGCAGAATGAACAACACAAGGTTTCTTCTTTGGTTTTTCCTTGTCTATCTCCTTTATCATTTCATCCCACGCCATCGGTTGAGCTTGAACTTGTTGTCTCTTTTCCAAATTTATCTTGAGCCAAGTGGGAGAAGCTGGCTAAGTTAAAACTTGTTAAGTATCGAGAGGTGTTAATGAAGGAGGTGTAGAAGAAACTACCCCCATGGTCTACTAAGAAGAAATCCCTTTTTATTCATCTTTCTCTTTTTGCAACCTTTCTTGTTCCATTCTCTCATTATGAGCTCTTATTTCTTCTATCTTTTTCATTTCTTCTTTTTGTCCAACTTCCTTTTCATGAGCTAGCTCTTCAATTTTCTTACTTAGTTATTCTTCCTCACTAGCTAACTCTTTAGCAACTAATCTCTAAGCACTTTCCATTATTTCTTTCTACTCATCTTCAGTCAAAACATCATTTATTGTGGCTTCACCCCAAAGGCTTCCTTCTTCAAACCCAATCTTCTCTTCTCTAGGTTCCTCCTTAGCGTTCTTAATATATTCTTCCCATTCTGGTCTTTCTCCTTCCTAAGGCATAGTTTTCTCAAAGTCTAATGGGATTGGTGAATTTGTTAAATTGATCATAGGAGGCCTCTTCTCTTCAACAACCATTGTTCCTGAAATTAATGACATAGTAGGAGTGATATCCTTGTTTTGTAGAGGGACAACAAAAGGACCTTCCTCAGTAACTTCCTCCTCAACATACACAGTAGCTAAAGGTGTGGCGCCAAGTCCTAAAATAACCCCTGCAGTAGCGGCTTCATAATTAATTTTAGGTTTTTGTAAAGCTTTATTAACCTGTTTTATTGAAATTTCTTCCTCTATTGGGGTAGGCTCTTCCATGGCTGCTTATGTTGTTGCAACACCTTTCTTCAATCTCTTGTATTTTCTTGTCTCAGTAGAAGAAGTAGGTTCACTGCTAGAATCCCTCTTCCTTGAATCCTTACCCTTACTTGCTTAAAGCAGAGGTTAATCCATTTCACACTTCTATCCACCACTACCCGTGATACTTTATGGATATTATTTTCCTCCTTTTCCATCCAATTGATGGGCTCCAAATCCTTGGTAGCCACTTTATCAATTTCATAGCGGGGATCAAGAGTAATCCCATCATCTGTGGTGCCTTCTGCTATATCCTTTGTTGCCTCAAAATCCCTCATTTGGGGAATTGTTAATCTTTCATACCCCCTTCTCCTTACTTCAAACTGATCTTGCAGGTTGGCCCAAAAGTCTTCAAGAAGTGGTCGATGATGGGGAAACTGTGAAGCATACAAACCATACATTTTCTTCTTTGGATCAAAATATTTCCTGGATGTATGTTGTTGGAAATCTAAAACTCTTTCGTTGATTTTTTAGCTACTATTGAAGAGGAACAAGAATAAAAGCACAATTGCATTGGGAAAGAATGGCAACTAGTCTTATGTTGTGCAAAATATTTGGCATTCACCTTTGTGGCCTAGCAAGCAAACTCCATCAAGACACATATATCACCACAACACCTCGACAATTTAAAATGGTTCCCATCATATCCAAATAGTCTAAAATAGGTAGATTTGGGATATTAGATAAACCAATAACCCCACTCTTCAATTAAATCCATTACCTCCTTGGACAATCTAAAACCAACATCACATGTGAGCTGATTAATGATAGCATATAAAAATGTATCATTAACTCTTTTAAAATGTTTCTTCATTGTCTTCAGCTCCATTTGTTCATAAAATTCTGAAACCTTCTTTTGATCTGAGCCATCATCCATTTCCCCTTCAATATTTTACCCGGGAAACTATCCCATCCTTGCAGCACAATATACCATGTATGAAGACATATAGAATGTCTTGGTATCCATGACTCTTAGTAGTTGGTCATGAATGTTATCTAAAATTACAGGTCCCCAATCTACATATTGTTTTCCTTCTAGAATCAGTCAAATGAATGGAAACATCTAGTGTTCAAATATACAGGATTTGTTGTTACCAAATAATCTTTCCAACAATGTGATCATGTCCCCTATGTCCTCAAAAAAGGTATACCTCTTAGGGTTAGGTGGCACCTTCTTTACTGATTTCTTCTCTATCTTAAGCCACCTTTTGTTAGTTACCCTTTTTTTCTCATCCACATTTGTTGCCTAGAGTTTAAGTGCATCAGCCTCAGTCATAATCTTGAGATCAGGGTAACGAGGAGAATCAAAGACTAGTCTAATCATTGTTGGGGTCAAATGAATGATCATATTCCCCTGAGAATCAATACACTTCCTCTATGTTGGATTGTACATTTGTGTAACAGTTACGATGAACTCAGGACATTGCACAATAATAGGAAAACTAGCTACATGATCCAACCCAGACTGTGCAATCTTGCTTACCCTTGGGGTAGCATCTTCTGAAAAGGTATCTTTATGAAATTATTCTAAATCAATATGTCCCACTAGCATATTAGTGATATTCATTTCAAACTCAAACTTGGATGGTATTGTGGTCCCTTGTAACTTATATTTCATTGTAATATGAACTTTTTCTAGCTTTAGCCTCTTGGATATTGTCCCCTTTGAAGTTCCTTCAGAGGGACTTCCTCCTCTAAATCAGACATTTTTTAATTACCCTACAATACTAAAAATAATTAGGCCAAGAATAGGCAAACAAATAGTAGATTAGCACAAGCATTCATATTAAATTTTTGTTTGTTCAAGATAAATTCCCATTCTACAAGTTAATTGAGCATTTTCAGGTTTTGGGTTTGACATGGAACAAAGAACTTGACCATTGTAAGCATAGTACATGAATTGTATCGGGAGTTGGAATCGGGGAAAACTTTGAACCTAAACTTTAATATAACATTATTCAATTCTATCAGACATCGGAATTGGGTTGGGGTTCAACACCTATACCTATAATGGTGAACAAATTTTAGTGTCATTCCGCGGTCTGATCCCACAATGTGTTCAAAAATGGGGATTGGACCTTTCACCAAGTAGTGATAATTAACCAACATAGTCAATGAAGGGTTCTCTCTGAGTTCTGATCTTGATGATATCTCAGAAGTCAGAATCAGGTTGTGATTTGGCACCAGACCAATAGGAGTGAACAAGTGTAGGAAATGTCTCAAGTTCTGATCCCACAATGTGTTTGGGAATTGGAATTGGGAAATGATTTTGGACCAAACCCCAAAAGGGGAACAAGCTTTGGTAGCATTCTAAGTTGCGATCCTGCAATGTTATCAGGAGTTAGAATCAAGATTTCGTTAACGACCTGTCCATAAGTTTTTGCAGTGGGAATATGTCAACCCCGAGTTTCAATCCTGGCATTGCATCTGAAGTCAGAATCGAGATGACACCAAATCATGGAACTCAACATTATATCAAAAGTTCGGTGTCAGTCAGAGATCTGATCCTAATAGAAATTGGGGATCAAAATTGGGAATGATGTCATTCATTGACAAAAACTTTTAACATTCTAAGGTGACAATCTGAAACCCGATCCCGATAGTATATCAAAATTCAGGATTGGAGCCAATGAAGGAGGTCGACCCAACCCTTGGTAAAATACATAAGTGTAGTTCTCATTCTCAACTTCTGAAATAGATGCGAGAATTAGGAATAAAACATTCGATAATAAACAAAGGTGAAATAGATATGACAGTATCTTTAAATTACACCTTCGGGATTAGATCAGTTGGGATTCAATAATTTCAATTTAAAGCAGTCAAAATTTTGAATATATCAATTGAAACATAGGTTCAACTAGGCAGTAAGGAAAAACCCTAGAAAACTAGGATAAGGCAAGATGGGAAATCCCGTGAATAGAAAGCTAAAACAAAATGCAAAATGAACCAGAGGGTTTGAGAATGGAGAAAACACACTAAAAGGTACGAAGGAAAACAAAAACAAACCAGAAAATAAGGCAAGAAAGAAAACACACGAAACAATGAGGGAAACAAACACATCAAACCAAGAATGAAGAAAAATGAAGGGAAAAACACCTACCTCCAAACTCAACAAAAAATTTGATAGCACGGTGAGAAACTGAAGTGCCTCCTCAAACCCTAACTCTTGGCATCGCTCTGGTTTGCTTCATCAAATTGTACAAGCCAAATTAAATAGAAACCAAGGACCAACGAGGATAAAAACTCATTTGCACGTGGGAAGAGTTAGCCATTAATGTGGGTTGGTCAAGCCTTGAGATTGGGGCAGAATTCATTAATGTGCAGTCGCAAGAAGGAAGCTAAATGAGAGTCAGGATCGAAACACGACATGAAATTAAACTTTCAATGAGTGCAAAGTTCAGGAGAAGGTCCAAAGTTCAAATCCCGACAAACAAAGACAAGGAGGGAATCAAATTTCAAGTTGAAACATGAAAAAATAACTTTGGAAAAGATCTTGGTTTAAGTTCTGGTTCAAAATCCAATTCTTAAAAACAAAGATAGAGTCGCAAGTTGGGATCGGGATGGAAATAGGAATAAGAACTTTGGAAAAGTTCTCGGTTCAAGTTCCAGTTCAATGTCTGACACTAACACAATAAAAAATGTACAAGGAAGAAAAGCAGAAGTCGGGATCAGGATGAAAACAAGACCTTACACCTTGAAGGGTGTAAGGTGATGCTTCTGACTCAAAACCTGACTCTGACAAAAGAAAGAAAATACAAGGCAATGCGCGAGGGTCAGGATCGCAACATAAACAAGAACTTGAACTTTACAAGTAACAAGTATGAGTGTCAGTCTGAAACCTGAACCCAAAAAACAAAGGAAAACCAGGACTTAGGAGAAAAAGAAACAACTTCTAAGACCTAAAAATGAAAACCAAGGACAAAAGAAACAAAGGGGGACCCATTTTGACCAAGAAAAAAATGGGGTGGTTATGCAAGGAATAACAAAGTCCTCACATGTATGACTTTGATTACTAGAAGTTATTTGGCTTGTGCCAACCTACTACTCTGAGTTAGAGGTTTCATTTTAAGCTACTAAAGTTTGCACAAACTCTCCATTTTGGCAAGCATTTTGATTATGAGCTTGCTCGCAAGGGTAACACCACTCTTGCTCTTGTACTAGATTATTTTTCACTAGGACCAAAGCCTTAGTATTGTTGGTAGCAGGTGTATGCATGTTATTCATGGGCTTACTATGATTCCACTAATTTTTTCCTTGATAAGGTGGTCTATTTTTTTGATAACCCTGGTTTTGAGGATGATAAGGCCTATTATTTTGAGCTTGCTTCCTATCATATGTTATCAACCTATTATTCATATTTCGGAGCAAGGTTTATAAATTTTTTGGAAGTGAAACAAAAGTAGAAGGTTGGCTTGTGGAAGCCACTAGAGTAGGAGCCACTGGAATAGGGGCCATTATTGGTTGTGAAGGAAGCTATTGAAATAGAGGCATTGGTGGCCCAGAAGCTATCTTCCCAACCTAAAATAAATAATTTTATGCCCTTATTGAAACATCATATGCACTGGGTAAGGTGTGACCTCCCATTGACTAAATCATAATAGCTATATCACTTTTAAGAGCTCTTAAGAAGTATAAGAAAGCATTATCAAGAGAAAGTTTGACCAAAGAAGGGATTCTATTCCAAGTCCTCTAAAATTTTTAGTTGAAATCACTCATGAATTTATGAGGTGATCTTTTAATTGTGGTCAGTTGTTCTGCGGGGGACAAATAGTCAATTTTATCTTCAAAATGCTTGCATAACTTCTTCCCTAACTCATCCTAGTTATAAATGGTGTTAGGTGGGAGACCTCTATACCACTGTAGTACTTTCCTTTAAGAGAAGTGGAAAGTAATCTAATAGCCACATTGTCTTCTATAACATCATGCATTGAGCATATGTTTGCCACATCTATGATGTGTTCTTCTGGAGTTGTAGATGTTTCACCAATAAAATGAGGAATACTTTTCAAGGCATTGACTAGTATACCATTCTTTTGAGCCAAAATTAAGGGGCTACCATTGGTAAAAAGATACAAAGGGTTGATTTCTAGGTAAATCCATGTGGAATAATATCCTATTTGTATGGGTGGAAGGTTTTTTAGTCTAAAATAATCTACCCATAGGTGGTGTAGATTGAGCTCTAGGAGAAGGACTCAAACTTCTATTTCTTCTTATAGGTGACAAAGATTGTCTATTTCTTCTTCTAGAAGTAAAAAGTGTGAGAGTTTGAAATACTAAAAATTGCCTCTAGAAGATGATCTTGTATGAATCCTTGGCATGAACTTGAAATATTGATCTTGAACTAGGAGTTCTAAGTAATAGCAGAGTCACCAATTTGTGTGTAGAGTCCTCCCTTAACAACAGAGTCACTAGATACTTATTTGAGAGCCTCTTCAAGGCTGGTATACTGAGAGCAATATTACCTTCTCAATAGAATGGAGTGAAACTTCTTCTTGTCCCACTGGGCATGCCAGAAACTATTGTCACATAAAACTGCACCCTACTGAACAAGAGTTTAGTGTTCTAATGACCCAATGGAAATGGCCTCAAGGTGTGGGACCTTACAAATTGAGGTCAAGACTCTAGAAAAGGTTGGATTCCTCTTCCAAACTAAGTGCAATT
>VDFB02270651.1:52187811-52233554 GCA_007258455.2 Sequoia sempervirens | reverse complement strand
ATAGGTGAAGTTCAATACACATCTCCAGTTGAATACACACCAGCAAAAACATGTGGTATTCTAAGTACATCAGAAATCACATCTACAATTGAAGACACACCATCAACAACATTGAGTTTCGAAAGTACATCAGCAAACATGCCTCTATTTGAAGTCACTCTAAAAATGACATCTCAAGTTGGAGGTACAACATCATTTACATGTCAATATCAAGGTATGTCATCAATTACACCTTCGATTGAAGGTACATGATCTATCCCCAATTTTCTTGGCATTCCTAATGTTGACACAAATTTACATTTGAGAATTCCTCCTAGAGTCTTGCATAGAAAACCTAGATTTTTTATTGATATTGATTCCAATGTTTCAAAATGGATGCCTAATAAGATTCCAAAACATACATGTCAAAGATATGCACAAAGGATATGGAGTTTATTTTTTGAGAAGCTAAGTGAGGGTGGAAGATGCCAACTATTTGTTGAAATGATGAGGCAACTCAAATTTAGGCCCAACATGAAGGCTCTTGGGTCGAGAGTTTCAAATGACTCAAGTGAAAAATCCATTGTAAAGAACTTGATGAGTGCATACGAGAGCATGGGTTCTACCTCACACACGAATGCTATTTGTGTCACATGATGCGTGATTAAAACAACACCGTTAAGTAGTCAAACAAGGAATAAGGTGAACCTTACAAACAAAAGTAAGTCTTTGAAAATAAGTAGATCATCTCTAATGAAAGCCAAAGGAAGGTGTGAAAGATTGGAGGATCCAACTAGGGCATCATGCCCACACTCACAAATGATCTCCCCTACTCCAAAACTCAACACATACACCTAATTTCATCCTAATGGACTCATTCCACTGAGCCAAGTATGCACAATAGGTGCAATGAGTCACAAATGCATTTTATATCTTCAAAACCCTTCAACTTGTCTGTTTAGACCCATGTACAAAAAATTAGTTATAAAAGCTTTATTTCCTTATGAAATCACACCACACTGGATTCAAAATGAAGCTAGTACATTTTTCTAACCAAAGAAAATTCCTTCAAACCAATATGGCTTAGCACGGATCCATATAGGCCTGGAAAATAATAGAATTTCTATAAAAATACATAATTTTAATGAAAATAGGGCACTTTACTGGTTTTCTTTCACAAAATCATCAACAACCTCCTTCCTCCAAGTTCCTCAAGTATTTATAAACTTGAAACCAACTATAAAAACTAACAAAACTGACTTTTAAACTCCAAGTGACTATTTTCCTTCCTATTTTGCATCATTGCAACTTTTCAACATTGCACTTTTGCAATTTCACATCATTTTGACAAATGTGCAACATGAACTCCTAAACGACCCCAAAACCAAATAAAAATGACTTATTACATTATAAATTGTTCTAATATGACCTTATTGAATGACAAAAAAGACTCTATGAAAATTTGTGAAAAGTTGTTTTGCAAACAAAGTTGCAAAAAGTTGTTATGCAACGTTGCATTTTTTATGTAAAGGGAGGTTGAACTCGTGTGACCAAACTAACTATTCCAATGAGTCCAAGTAGGTACGTTTACACTAGGCATGGTCTTCTTTCACACCCAAACATGTTGAATCACTATGAGCTACGTTCAATCGGTTGAATCCCTTAAAAGTCTGTAGTGCAAAATGGATACAAACTTCAGCATGTCATTACTCGGACACCGTGATGCTTAGAAAATTTTTGTCTAAGCCTATGGGATTTTTTTGAGCCCCTCTACAATAACCTCTCTCATTTTTAGCTATCTCAGAGGCATTTTCCCATGGTGGTGAGTTTTCACTTGGGGAAAGAGTTGTCAAATGCAAGTAGTGCAAAGTTGCAAAGTGGTGCAACTTTCATTCTGCAACTCATGTGACCAAAAAAACTATTCCAACACATTTGAGTGGGTATTTTTATGCTAGGCATGGTCCTATTTTTCACCCAAACACACTGAATCACTTAGAGCTACATTCAACCGGTTGAATCCTTTAAGAGTCTAAAGTGCAAAATGCCTGCAAACTTCAACATGACATTACTCAGACATTGTAACGCTTAAAAAATTCTCGTCTAAGCCTATGGGATTACATTGGGCCCCTTTATAATAACCTCTCTCAGTTTTTGCTATCTCAAAGTCATTTTCCTGTGGTGGTGATTTTTCACTTGGGGAAAAGTTATCAAATGCAAGTAGTGCAAAGTTGCAAAGTAGTGCAACTTTCATTCTACAACTCGTGTGAATAAAAAAATTGTTCCAACACATCTAAGTGGGTATTTTTACACAAGGTATGGTCATCTTTTGCACCCAAAAACATTGAATTTCTATTAGCTACATTCAATCAGATGAATCCTTAAGAGTTTGAAGTGCAAAAATGGCTAAAAACTTCAACATGTCATTACTCGAACACCATGACAATTAGAAACTTCTCACCTAATCCTATTGGATTAGATTAGGCCCTTCTACAATAACCTCTCTCATTTTTTTCTATCTCAAAGGTGTTTTCCTATGGTGGCGAGTTTTTTCTTGGGGAAAAATTTGTCAAATACAAGTAGCACGCAAAGTTGTAAAGTGGTGAAACTTTTGTTTTCCAACTTGTGTGACCAAAAAGACTATTCCAATGCATCTGATTGGGTATTTTTATGCTAGGAATGGTCCTCTTTTTCACCCAAACATGTTGAATCACTTTGAGCTACATTCAACTGACTGAATCCCTTAAGAGTCTGAAGTGGAAAATGGTTATAAACTTCAACATGCCATTACTCGGACATCATGACACTTAAAAACTTCTCATATGAGCCTATGGGATCATGTTGGGCCACTCTACAATAACCTCTCTCAGTTTTTGCTATCTTAGAGGTGTTTTCCTATGGTGGTGAGTTTTTTCTTGGGGAAAAAGTTATCAAATGCAAGTAATGCAAAGTTGCAAACTAGTGCAACTTTCTTTTTACAACTTGTGTGACCAAAAAAATTGTTCCAATGTGTCTAAGTGGGTAAATTTATGCTGGGCATGGCCCTATTTCACACCTAAACACACTGAATCACTTCAAGCTACATTCAACTGGTTGAATCCCTTAAGAGTTTGAAGTGCAAAATGGTTGCAAACTTTAGCATGTCATTCCTTGAACATCGTGACACTTAGAAAGTGGAGGAATTGACTTTGGTTAAGATCTAGAAAAGGTAAAAACATGGGCACCCTCTAGGGGGTGATAGGACTATGTGAGTTGATGTAGTTCCAATTTGTGGATTGTGATCTTATTAATGACCCTTGACATTAGAAGAGTCTGATTGATCTATTTGCTATTGTTCAATATAGGTGGAAATCAAAGGGATCAGACCAATATCCTAGAACATACACTTGATGTTTAAATCATAGGATGAAACAACTATTTTACTACTTGCTTCTATGTTTGAAATCATTATTTAGAAGATCATCATTCAAAAACACTCAATTCACTTATTCAAAAACAAGAAAACCAGGAAATCATTATTTAGTGATATATGGTCTATTATAGCACATTCACCACATATTTTAGTGCATATATGGTCTGTTCTAGCACATTTAACTCATCTTTCAGCACATAAGCTTTCTGTTCTAATGCATTTAACTGATAGCCTAGCATATATAGGGACTGTTTTAGTGCATTTATCCCCATCTTTTAGCACATTTTAGTGCATTCACTTGATACTCAAACAAAGAGCTAAATTGAACTTTTGTCCAACAACTAGAATCATATTTAGGGACCCTTTTTAGAGTAGAGATCATTTCTCATCAAAAAATTGGTTTAAACTTGAAGAAATTGGCTTTTACGAGAGCAATCCCTTTACCTAAACTTAGATCAAACAACTTAAAGTTCCCAATCATCAATCTCATCTCTTATTGTTAGTTGAGTTTCACTATCAAGATCTATCATCCTTTATCATGAAACAAATGTTGTACATCATATTTAGCCTAGTCTCATCAATAGGATCCATCATCCTATTTGACTTAGGTATTTCATTGGCACTCCTAAAACAAAGATCAAAGTATAGCAAAAATTTATCACTTGCATGACCATTTTGACAAGCACATTGAGACCATATTTCTTTGAGGTATTTTTTTGAACACTTCACTTCCTTGTCTATGTTATTCCTTATTATTATGCTTTGATATATTTTTTCCAAGCATCCATAGCTTGTTTGGAAGCACCTATTTTAGGATTTTAGCCATAGCAACAAGGTAGTGAACTGTTTGATAAAATGCTTTGGTAGACATGTATGAAAAATGTGGTAGCATAGACAAGGCATTGAATTGTTTGAGAAAATGCCTCAAAGAAACGTGGTCTCATTGTGATTAAATGTGGTGCAGGTGCACCAAGGTCATGACAAAAGAGTTAGAAGTTTCATAGTTTGAATTTGATGAAATTGGGTCATTTCAATGTAATAAGGCCATGTAAAGGTCATTTTAGTGTTCTAGGAGTAATTTTGTGTCATTTAGGTGATTAGGGAGTTTTAGTGCAATAAAGTGTTAAAATGGAAAAGTTGACAAATTTGTACATTGCAAAATTGCAACAAATTTGAATGTTAACAATTAGATTTTTGAAAAGTTGTTTCTTTGGTGGTTGAAGTCATTTGGGGAAGGTTATTAGGTTTCTTTTGTGTTTCAATAGGCCTCACATATTCGAGGTTGAGGTTGGAGAGTCTGTATTTGAAAGAAAATCAATAAAACAATACTGTTCTCTTTGCAAAATTTTGTATTTTAACATAAATTTGATATTTGCTTGAACTGTATAGTTTTGTATAGGGTATTTGTGCTTTCTTTTGGATGAATTTTGTGGGCAGTAGACTTAACTCCATTTTAGTTTTGGTTTGGTTGGATTTCATGTGATTTTGTGCATTTTAGAAGCCAATTACTAGAGGTCAGTCTGTATACCCTATTTTAAGGGTTTTGAGTGTAATAAAATGTCATTTTAAGCCTTCCACCCACTATATGCTTTTGTAGCTCAGTGGAAAGGATTAGTTAGGGTTATAAAACATATGTGCAGGGGAGGTCCGAAATATGGTTTTTGTTGATGCCCTAGTTGCTAGTTTGGGTGTTTTTGAATGAAAAAGAGAGGTTAGAGTGAGGAAAAGGGAGAAATCCCTGAGGGCAGCAACTTTTTATGTTCTTTTAAGTTTGTGCACGTGTGTTTGAAGGTGTTGAGTATATTGGGTTATTCTGGTAAGGTTTGCAAGTGGTTTTTTCAATAAAACCTTGCCTAAATTGTGCAAATAAAGGGCAAGTTCCAAAAGACAAGTTGGAAAATTGGAGATTTTATTACCTAGTGAGTGCTTCCCCATTGAATTTTTGGCTTTATGGATTGTTTCAAAGAGGTTTTATTTGTTAATTTTTCCTAATTGGCCTTGTGGATGACATGGTTTGCTTGTTTTGTGAAAGTTGATCCAAAAGAGACTTATGAGGGTTTGATGTAAGTTGAAGAAGGCTTAAATGGTGCCTAAAATGGTGGTTTTTTGTAAAGTTTGTTAAGGGATTCTAAGAGTTAAGGTGGGGAAAATAGGTCTACACACCTAATAGGGAGACTAGGTGAAAAGTTGAAAACAAGCCTAGATTGAGTTTGTGGGAGGAAAAGTGGTTTGGAATCCTTTGTATTGTAAAAGTGGGTTGAATACCTCCTTGTATTGCTATCAGTTGGTATCAGAGCATAGTACTAATCTAAGGAAGAAGAATTGCATTGGAGAAAGGACAAGATGAATTCCTTGGTTAGAGAAATGACTGAAGAAAAGGAGATGCTACAAAGAAAGGCACTTTTCAAAACCACCTGCAAGTGTCAAGGTAAGGTATGTATTGTAATGGTAGATTTTGGTAGCCTAGATAATATGGTATCTCAAGAAATGGTTGATAAGTTGCATTTACCAAAGATTCCTCATGAGGCACCCTATTATGTTTCTTGTTTGAATGGTGAACATACTCTTTTGGTCAAGGAGCAATCTTCGGTTGAGTTCCAAATAGGTAGTTATAAAGATAGAATCTTGTGTGATGTGGTTCTGATGAGTGTATGCCATTTGTTGTTAGGGACACCATGGCTATATGAGAGATTTACTTTGTACGATGGAAGGAATAATAGTTATAAGATTATGAAGGGTGGAGTTACTTTTACATTGATACCATTAGTGGAAAAGGATCAGAGACAGAGCAAGATGGCAAGGGTAATAATGTAGGGTAGAAAAGAGTTTCTAAGGCATGAGGAAGACAAGAATAGTGGAGCAGCCATTAGCAAAAAAAAATGCAGGGATAGGGTATGTGCAGGATCATCATGGAAAAAACAAGCCCTTAAGTGGCAAAAAAATCATAGTTAGGAAACTTGACATAAAATTTTGAATAAGTTATCTATATTATTTCAAAAATATGTAAGAATAGAATCTATAGAAAATTGAATGTAGTTTCTAAAGTACTAGGTTTTTTTTTTTTTTAAATCTATTTTAAAGCACTTAAATTTAGGAAAAAAATAAGAAGTGTGTCTGTCTTACCACCCTAACCACAATAATAAATGATAATATTTTTTAATATTTTAGATTAAGTAGAAGACTCATGTCCCAATGTGATGCATTTTTTTTTGTAATTTTTTTCCAAGTAAATAACTAATTATGAATTTTTTATTACAACTTTTAAAAATATATAAAAACTTGTATGCCTGACCACCGTAACATGGTCAAAACTTCATGAAGTTCAAATTTTTTTTAATCCTATAGTATGTGAAGCATAGAATGTGACTCATGTTTCAGATTCAAAAAATGTGATACCGTTTGAAAGCTATAGATTCTTTTCAATCAACCTATCAATTAGGACTTTAGTCGTAATTCAAATAGAAAATGAATAATAATTATTTATTAAATTCAAAGTAAAGCATAATTTATATTGGTGGAAATTTGAGAATCTCCTTTAAAAAGAATTTTTGATTCATAAATTTTGGATTAAAAAAATCCATCATCCACATACTCTACACATACCCATCATATTGCCACTTTTTGGCCCACCATGATCCTGCACATACCTGACAACAAGTATAGACGAGAGTGCAAAGTTGAAGAGAAAGGAAGATGATAAATTGGTGAAGAAGACTGAGATAGTGAAGGTCAAAGGTGAAATGACCTTGAAAGTTCAAGACAAGCTTGGAAAGTGTGGTGAAGACAAGAGAGGATCTGAATTTTGGAAAATGAAGGTAAAAGAAGTTATAGGACAGTCAAACACTATTAAAACAATGATGTGTAGATAAAATATAAAGGTTTGTGAAAAAGAAATTCTTGGGACAGAGATCCTAATAGGAGAAGAGGAGATCTTGAACAATGTAAATGAGTTACATAAGGAAAGGTAGAATTGACCTAGCAAGGTCACAGTTGGAGAGGTATGTTGTCCACTGATTGAACAAGAAGATGAAAGGCAGTGAATGTCTTATAGGAAAGAAGATGGAAGACCTGACGGCGAAGAGGTCTTAGAGATAGAGAAAATGAAGGAAGTGGTAAAAGGTGAAAGAAAAGAGAGTAAATGGACTGAGGTAAGCAAGGAAGGGCTTGAAAAGAGTGCAAGGATCATGGTGGGGTAGTGTTGTATCCCTTGAAGGTAAATGAAGCCAATGGGTAGTTAAGTACTGCAAAGATAGAGGTTTTTATGTCTGAAAATATAGAGATAAAAGAGGAAAAAAGTTTGAGAATCAAAGGTAAAAACAGCCAAAGAAAATGGCAAGTAAAAGAGTGTAAGATGGTTGAAGTGAAGCAATATGAGAGCATGGTGTTTATAGAAGATGGTGGACAATTAGATTGTGTTCCTAAACTTGATAGGACAGAGGTCCTTGGGATAGAATATTAGATGCAAAGTGTGGATAGTCAAGAAAATAAGATGGAAGGCAAGGTACCTTGTCCATTAATGGGACAAGAACTTAATGAACCTGAGTATATAGAGATTTCAAGTGAAGAGAGTCTAATGTAAGACAAGATGATAAATAGGATAGTGAGCCAACAAGAATGGCAAAGGCTAGTGAAAGGAATGGTAAAGGCTAAGAAGAGGAAGAAGGTTGTAGTCACCCCAAGAGATGAAGATGGGAAGTTGATAGAGATAGGCCAAGAGAAGGCTAAAGACAAAGTGTTTGTGGAGTCTCCAATTGAAGTGGAGAAGAGTGATGTTGTTGTGGTTAGGACAGAGGGTTGTCCTTGGATGAAAAAATTGGTTGAGAAGAAGTCATATGCTGCCATGATAGAGGTTCCAATGATGGATGAACAAAGGATGGTTGTGAGGAGAAAGCATAAGGTGAAAGTGAATGTTTGGTGGAATAAATTCAAGTGTGTGACAGTATTTATTTTGATAATTATATTCATGAGAGTCAAAACAAAGGTTAAAATGAAAGAAGAGGGACAAGGTGAGAGCCATTTTGTAGTGAATGAAGTAGAAGGATATAGTGGAAGTAGATGGATGTAGCAAATGAAGACAAATCAGAGCACAGAGGTGCAAATTCAAGATGACTAGACAAGTAGAGGTCTACTATGCATGGACAAGTTCAAGCCAAAGGTGACAATCAAGATCAATGGAGAAATTTCAAGAATAAGGAGGAGCACAAAAGAGTTGAAGTTCAAAGAGCTATTGCAGGTTAAAGTGTTAAAAACTTCCAAGGGACTTGGAATAATTTCATGGTCGAGTGAATGGTGTAGAGCACCTTGTTGCTCCATTTTGTGGATTTGGTCTAGATAGGTGGTTTTAGTCATGATAATTTTAAGGCCATGATAGGCCATTTTGTAATGTTGGTTTTAGTTTTTAATTAATTGTGGGGTCATTATTTAAAATGTTGCAAAATTGCTAAATGTTGTCATTTCAAGTATGTAAAAAGTGCAAAATTTGCAAATTAGAGGGAAGTCCAACGGTCATGGGCAATTGAAAAATAGTTTTAGTAGTTGTATGAAGTTGGAAAAGTTATTTTTAGGTAGGATTATGTTTAAATATGTGGATTCCATAGTTGAGAATGGTTGTTGAAGAATTTGAAGGAGAAAAATCAATAAAATATCACTGTTTTCTGTTATTTTCTACGTAAATTCATCAAACCCAACCTGTGTACGATTCCGTATAGTTTTTTATTCATATAAAATGTATGTGAATTGATAGATATAGGTGTTGAAAACATTTGAAATTTTATTTCAGGAATTTGTGCTAAGATTCAATAAATTGGTAGGTAGATTTCTAAAGGTGGTCTAAAAACAGGGTTCAAGGGTTTGAGGGTTAAAATGTGTTAAAGAGGCCATTCCAACTACTTTGTGTGATATATTTTGGTGGAATGGGCCTGGTTAGATTATTTTTAGGTGTATGAATAAGTATTTAATGTTGCTAAGATCATTGGGTTGAGTTCTCCATGTTGCCCCTGTTGAAAACATTGAATTTAGGCCTCAAGGGCATGGTTTGAATTAGTAGATTGAAGAATTTGAGTTGAGGAAGGATAGAACCTATTATTTTTGGTGTAATTAAGGGTATTTTTATGTATTATGAAGGTTGGAAAATATAGGAGGGGTAAAATATGAGATATGGCATGAAGCCCCAGTTGAACAAAGAGGGGGAAAAGGGTGAATTTGAGAGGTTTTATGAAGGAAGTGTGAGAGATCTTTGGGGGAAGCATAATTTGGTGGTAAATTAATCTTTTGTAGGTATAATAAGGTATGTTGTAAGTGGTTTCAAGGTTGTGAGAGGTTTGGGTATGTGGTTTTCAATAAACCCTAGTCAATTGTGAGGAAAGTGAGGGTTTCATGAAAGAGGGTCATAAATGGTGAGTTTTGACTCGAGGGTTGGAAAATATGAAGTTTTGTAGGAATTTTGAAGTCATTCAAGTTGAATCTTGAGTTGGAAGTAGATATGGTGAGGTGTTCCTTTGGAAAAATGGGCTAATTGGTGCCCTTTTCAGTGCTAAAGGCTAGTTTAAGTGAAGATGGTCCAAAGAGACCTAATAAGATTTTGAGGTATGTTTTGTGTGGGGTTAAAGCATCCCTAAAAATATGAGGGATTGGTGGATTGGTTGGATTATTTGATAGATAAGACCTGAAAATAAGGTTTGGTTGCCTACAAGGCTAATAGGGTGGTAACAAAGAAGATAACCGTAGAGAGGGTTTTGGAGTGTACAAAAGTGGTTGAAGGAACTCAAATTGTTTTGAATAGGTTGATGAACTCCCTGTCATTGCATCAAAATGGCACGAAAATCCATATAAATTTGCATGTCATGCAATTCCATCACCATGAGACCACATTTCTTTGAGGCATTTTTTTCAAGCAGTTCATTGCCTTGTCTATACTATTGCTTGCTATTATGCTTTTGATATATTTTTTCCAAGCATCCATAGCTTATTTGAAAGCACTTGTTTTAGGCTTTTAGCTATAGAAACAAGGAAGTGAATTGTTTGAGAAAATATTTGGTAGACATGCATGAAAAATGTGGTAACATAGACAAGGCATTGAACTATTTGAAAAGTTACCTCAAAGAAATTTGATCTCATAGAATGCCATGATAATAAAATGCAATTGGAAACTGCTCAGAGTTATTAGTTATGCAATGTGAAGTAATTGCATAATTTCTTAGGTTGACTTTGTAAAAACTATATTGTAATTGAAATTTTGTCATCTATCAACATCTATTTATTAGTTATGCAATGTGTAGTAATGGTTTGACTTTGAAAGATGTGCAATGCAATGTAATCAACAATATAAAATAAACTATAAAAATCTATTTTTTACAATTCATTAGTTAAAATCTTTATTTTATTTTCTCTCTATCTCTCTATATGCTATGGAAATACCTTTCAATTTCAAAAAAAAAAGTGTTTATCTCTTGTTCTACAATTTTTTATATTTTTTTTAAATATGAATGTTTTCTCGATTTTTTCAAAACTCTTATACTTTTGTTTTGTTGATTTTTTCCTCAAAATATTTTTGTTGCTATGCATTGGAAGCATGAAGCATACACATGAATACATGCAATATACGTGAAGTATACATGTGAATAAGTGAAGCATGCATGTGAAGAAGTGAGGCACAAGTAATTGAAGCATTCCAAAGGATACAAACCACCAAGAATGGAGCTTATTTACACAATATGCTTTAGATGGAGCTTATTGAGAAATCGACAATAATTAATTAAGCATTAGATGTAAAAAAAATCCATGCCTATAATATTCAAGAATATAATTTACACAATACGCATGATAACATCATTCAAGAATGGCAGTAGCAAAATAAGATTTTTTTTAATGAAAAAGTTGTAAGGCTATACAATGATATATTGATAAAAGTATATACAATAAATCCAAAAATTCCATACTGGCTTAGTAAAAAGGATCCATATGGACATAAAATGTCATGTATATATCGATAGTACAAAACATATGTTCCAAAATGCCACATAGGCATACAAATAATGACCCTAATACAAGTCATTTCCCTCTAGGGGAAGGAAATAGATCTTGTGCTACCTTTAAAATTTGGCTAAATGGAGTGACTATTGGTTCTCTTATCTTTCGAACACACTCACTAGTCCTCCTCTCTTCACTTTGGACCTTCAACTGATACAATAGAAATTAAAGATGTTAATACATAGAAATTGAATTGTGGAATGACATATAACAAAATATAATCACTTACCGCATACAGATATTCATCATGCACATTTACAACATTACCACGTCCACGATCTGGAGTGACAACCACCTGTAGCAACCATCAAGATAGAAATTAAACTAAATAAAAGTATCATGAAAATTTTCTAAAATAGACCATAAAAGAGAAAATATAATGTCAAATCGACTAATCTATTGCATACCTCTCTCAATGGATCAAAAATGGCTATTGTTGCAGTAACTCCATGGTCCATCGTGCCACCAACATCACCAGGGTTGTCTGATGTCAACATCTATAAATGGTAAATGAAAGAGTAAATGGTAGGGTGAACTATTAAATGTTAATGGGATGGGATTAGGAAGGAATAAAGGAACAAAAAGTGAATTAGATGACGATAATGTGACACAATCAAGGAATACAAATGCAATTTTGTGTTTCCCATCAAATTTTTAGATTTGTATACGCAAAATTAAGAAAACTAGCTAACATTGTTTTACAACACCATTAATGAATAAAGGCTACCTGAGTGTAAGTTGTTTGAGGAAATGAATTGTGAGGTGTGGAGGTCAAAGCTCCACTAGGAAACTATTTGAAATCCAAACCATGTTATAAGAAAAATATTCAAATATAACATTCAACTGTTCAAATGCAATAATAATATCTTTAATACTAGTTGCATACCTGTGGACTCAATGTTGAGAATGAACAAGGATCTATAGGAATGGGGCACATCTCATGAACACTCCAACCCTGAAATTTCATCATATTGAAATTCTACTAGTTTACTTATTCTTAAATCTTAAAATTTCATCATGCCTCTTATTTGACCAAAAATTCATTTTCTCACTCATTTCTCCTACATGAGATACAATTGACTTCAATGATTCAACAATCCCTCTCCTATAAGGGTGGGTTTTGGCATGCTTGGTTAATCTTCCAATAAATTGTTCAATTTCTCTTTTATTTTTTTCAATTAGATTTAGAATATTTTCTCATGTTCCTTGAGGATTCCTATGAATTGATGAAGGGGTTTTATGTTGTTCTTGTATAGGAAGCTCTTCCTAAGGGGGTGATTGTGAATTCTCAATGTTTCGAGGTGGAGATTCATTCCCTGAGAATTAGAACAAAATTTTATTATAAAAACCTATTTCAATATACATTCTAAATCAAATTCAAAATAAATAGAATAAAAATATATACCTCTTCACAATCTTCGATGTCTCTGATGTGTTGGTGGCATCCTCATGAAAAATAACAAGCTAAGAGTACAAAAGATGGATGAAATTTGGTGAGTGTGAGTTACAAAGCTCAAATCCTCGAAGCCAAGCCGTAGGTTGAAATGAAAATGTAGGTTTCAAATCCATTTTTTTTTTAATCTACTTTTTCATTTAGTGAGCACCAAATTTGGCACTCACAAAATGCTCAATTTTGAGCTTTTTTTGCAATTTTTTTCAATTTGGCACCAAAATTGTGTCATGGATTGGTGCACTTACCCTCTTCTTTGGTTTCACCTTGTCTATCTCCTTCACCATTTCATCCCATGCCTCTGATTGAGCTTGAACTTGTTGTCTCTTTTCCAAATTTAGCTTGATCCAAGTGGGAGCAACTGGCTGAGTAATTACCTATTGAGTAATAAGAGGTGTTAATGAAGGAGGTGTAGAAGAAACAACCTCCATGGCCTACTAAGAAGAAATCCCTTGTTGCTCATCTTGCTCTTTTTGCAACCTTTCTCATTCAATTCTCTCAATCTGAGCTCTTATTTCTTCTATCTTTTTCATTTCGTCTTCTTTTTGTGTAGCTTCCTTTTCACGAGCTAGCTCTTAAATCATAGGAGGCCTCTCCTCTTCAATAGTCATTGTTCCTTAAGTTAATGGCACAGTAGGAGTGGTATCCTTGGTTTGTAGAGGGACAGTAGAAGGACTTGATGAGTCCAATTAATGGCTCAATTTTGATAGGGTTTATTATCTATTTGTTGTTATTACCATAGACTTTGACACTTGGTTGTTGACATTTTCCATGTTATTTCCTTAAAACTATAGACCTTGGGCATAAGTTTATCCTTGTGAATTTTAATGATATTAGCATGCTATGTGAATTATCTATGTTAATTTTACATGTAGATTAATGAATGTTACTTTAAGGTAGTTATAGATATGCAATTGTTGTCTATGCTAATGTTGTTATGTAGATATAATTAGAGCCTACAAAGTTGAGGAAAATTCTTCCAGCTGGTCATGTGCCAAGGAAGTCAAAAAGGTGATCATTAAAAGTTCAATGGAGGGAAAACTCTCAATGGAGGGAAATTCCTAGTTCGAATCAAAGATTGTAACTGCCTTGTAAATGGTCATAATTGTTAATTGAGTGAATGTATGAGGTGTTGTTGTGCTATATCTACATTAAGGCAAGAATTGGCTTGACCAAATTCCATAAATGCACAACCTCCTTTCCACTTTTCATGCTTTTCATAAGTGGCATCATCCTACTCTATTGGAGTTGACTACCTTGTTAGGAAGCTAGTTAGTAGTTTTTCCTTCTATAAATAATACTCAAATGCTCCTTCTCAGAAGGTTGATTAATTTGATGTTGTACTCACATTCCTAGTTTCCAAGTAATACAGTTATGTTGTTGCTCTATTGTCATCATGATTTTCAATGAATAAAATGAAGTTATAAGTTTGATGCATTTGAGTTAGTCTTAAGGAATACTCACCCAAGGGGGCCTACTTGGTGAGCATTCCATCCTTCTAACTTAGCCATTACTTTTATATTCAGTAATTGTTATAATTTTGGCAACTGTTTGTTCTTGTAGCCACTAGAATTCCATTCTGTGACTATTCCTACATCCAAATTAGACATAGTAGTTTCATTTTTGTATGCTAATATTTCCATTCATGTCATCCATTTCAGTTCAGTATATTTGTTGGTTGATGTTCAATGCTTATGTTACTTCCTTTCAAGAAATTTTCTTTCAACATCATGTTTTTTCTAGTTTTAGAATGAATATGGCTACTATATATTCCTAGTGTACATATTGTGCTGACCCATTTCAAGTCTATGTCCCTGGGTTGACAATTAAATGAACCTTCATGATGATTAATATAGCTATTTAGTACATATATCCAATCTCTAAATCACAACTTTAAGGGATTATTTGTTGAATCATTAGAGGAGGCCAACAAAATCTTCCCCAGTAACTTCCTCCCTGGGATATACAGTAGCTAAAGGTGTGGTTCCAAGACCTGAAATAACCCCTGCAGTAGTGACTTCATAGTAATTTTAGCTTTTTGCAAAGCTTCATTAACCTATTTTATTGAAATTTCTTCTTCTATTGGGGAAGGCTCTTTTGTGGCTGCTTATGTTGTTGCAACACCTTTCTTCAATCTCTTGTATTGTCTTGTCTCAGTAGAGGAAGTAGGTTCACTATTGGAATCCCTCTTCCTCAAATCCTTAACCCTTGGTTGCTTTAAGTAGAGGTTAAGCCATTTCACACTTCTATACACCACTACCTGTGATAATTTATGGATATTAGTTTCCTCCTTTTCCATCCAAATGATGGGCTCCAAACCCTTGGTAGCCACTTTATCCATTTCATAGTGGAGATCAAGAGTAATCCCATCATCTGTGGTGCCTTCCAATATATTCTTTGCAACCTCAAAATCCCTCATTTGGAGAATTATTAAACTTTCATATCCACTTCTTCCTAGTTCAAAATGATCTTGTAGGTTGGCCCAAAATTCTTCAAGAAGTGGCCAATGATGGGGAAACTATGAAGCATACAAACCATACATTTTCTTCTTTGGATCAAAATATTTCCTAGATGTATGTTGTTGGAAATTCATAGATTGAAACTCTTTCATTGTTGTTTTTGCTACTATTGAAGAGGAACAAGAATAAAATCCCAATTGCATTGGGAAAGAATGGCAACTAGTCTTATGTTGTGTGGAAAATTTGGCATTTCACCTTCATGGCCTAATGAGAAAACTCCATCAAGAGCCATTTTTCACCGCAACATCTTGACAACTTAAAAGGGTTCCCATCATATCCAAATAGTCTAAAATAGGTATATTTTGGGTATTGGATAAACCAATAACCCCACTCTTCAATTAACTCCATTACCTCCTTGGACAATCTGAAACCAACATCACCTATGAGTTGATTAATTATAGCATATAAAAATCCACCATTAACCCTTTTAAAATGTTTCTCTGTTGTCTTCAGCTTGAGTTGTTCATAATATTCCCAAACCTTCTTCTAATGTAGGCCATTATTCATTGACCCTTCAGTATTTAACCCTGGAAACTGTCCCATCCTTGCAGCACATTATACCACATATGAAGACATATAGAATGTCTTGGTATCCATGACTCTTAGTAGTCGGTCATGAATGTTATCTAAAATTATATGTCCCCAATATAGATATTATTTCCCTTCTAGAATCAGTTGAATGAATGGAAACATCTCATGTTCAAAGATACGGGAGTTTTCCTTACCAAATATTATTGCCAACAATGTGATCATGTCTCCTATGTCCTCAAAAAATTTAGACCTCTTAGGGTTATGTGCCACCTTCTTTACTGATTCCTTCTTTGTCTTAAGCCACCTTTTTTTAAATTACCCTTTTGTCCCATCCACATCTATTTCCCAGAGTTTAAGTGCATTAGCCCCAGTCATAATCTTGAGATCAAGGTAAAGAGGAGGATCAAAGACCAGTCTAATCATTACCGGGGTCAAATCAATGAACACATTCCCCTTGGAATCAGTACACTGCCTCTAAGTTGGATTGTATGTGTGTGTAGTAGTTAAGATGAACTCAATACATTGCACAACAATAGGAAAACTAGCTACATGATCTAACCCAAACTATGCAATCTTCCTTACCCTTGGGGTAACATATTTTGAAAAGGTATCTTTACAAAACTGGTCCAAATCAATATGTCTGACTAGCATATTAGTCATATTCATAACATCAGACCTGAACTTACATACTACTGGGGTCCCTTGGAACTTATACTTCATTGTAATGAGAACTTGTTCTGGCTTTTGCCTCTTGTCTTTTCTCCCCTTTGATGTTCCTTCAGTGGGAACTTCCTCCTCTGAATCAAAATTTTTTTAATTAACCTACACTAATGACAATCATCAAGCAAAGAAGAGACTTGCAAAGAGTAGATTAGCACAAGTATTCATATTAAATTTCTATTCATTCAAGATAAATTCCCATTATACAAGTTAATTCAACATTTTTGGGTTTTAGGTTCAGGATGGAACCATGAACTTGACCATTGTAAGTACAATACATGAATTGTATCAAGAGTCAAGATAGGGAAAAACTTTGAACTTGAACTTTAATATAATATTCTTCAATTTTATTAGACATCAAAATCGGGTTGGGGTTCAAAACCTATACCTATAATGGTGAACAAAGTTTAGTGTCATTCTACGATTTGATCCTGCAATGCATTTGGAAATTGGGATAAACCTTCACCAATTAGTGATACTTAACCAACATAGTCAATTAAGGGTTCTCGTTGAGTTCCAATCCTGATGATATCTCAGAAGTCAAAATCAGGTTGTGATTTGGCACGGGACCAATAGAAGTGAACAAGTATAGACAACATCCCGAGTTCTGATCCCATAATGTGTTTGGGAATTGGAATTGGGAAATGATTTGGGACCGAATCCCAAAAAGGGAACAAGATTTGGTAGCATTTTGAGTTTCAATCCCACAACGATATGCAGAGTTAGAATCAAGCTTTCATTAAAGACCTGTCCATAAGTTTGCATAGTGGGAATATGTCAACCCCGAGTTTCGATCCCAACATTGTGTCAGAAGTCAGAATTAGGATGGCACCAAGTCATGGGACTTAACATTATATCAAAAGCTCAGTTTCGATTCAAGATTTGATCCTAATAGAAAGTAGGGATTAGAATCGAGACATGACGTGGTTCATT
This sequence comes from Sequoia sempervirens, assembly GCA_007258455.2. Taxonomy (NCBI): domain Eukaryota; kingdom Viridiplantae; phylum Streptophyta; class Pinopsida; order Cupressales; family Cupressaceae; genus Sequoia; species Sequoia sempervirens. The sequence goes on along the minus strand of VDFB02270651.1, from coordinate 52,215,985 downwards.
GACAAAAAATTTTAACATTCTGAGGTGACAATCCCAACCCCAATCTTCATAGTATATCAGAAATCAGGATCAGAGCCAACGAAGGAGATAGACCCAAACTGTGGTAAAATACATAAGTGCAATTCCTATTCCCAATTTCCAAAATAGATGCGAGAATCAGGAATAAAAATTTTGGTAATAAGCAAAGGAAAAATAGATATGATAGTATCTTTAAATTGTGCCTTCGGGATTGGATTAGTTGGGATTCAATAATTTCAATTTAAAATGGTCAAAATTTTGAATTTATCAATTGAAACATATGTTAGACCAAGAAGTATGGAAAAACCCCAGAAAACTAGGACAAGGTGGGCCAAAAAATCTTGTAAACATAAAGTAAAACCAAAATGCAAGAAAAGAAAAATGCAAAATGAACCATTTGGTTTAAGAGCAGAGAAAACACACCAAAGGGTGTGAAGGAAAATAGAAACAAACCAAAAAATAAGGCAAGAAAGAAAACACGTGAAACAACAAGGGAAACAAACACAGCCAAATCAAGAACAAAGAAAAAATAGGGAAAAATACCTACCTCCAAATGCAACCAAAAATTTGACAGCACAGTGAGAAACAAAAGTTCCTCATCAAACCCTAACTCTCGGTGTCGCTTTGTTTTGCTTTGTTGAACTGTACAATCCAAATTGAATGGAAACCAAGGAGCAACAAGGATAAAAAATTGTTTGCACATGCGAATGGTTATCCATTAATGGGGGTTGGTCAGGCCTCAGGATTGGGGTGGAAGTCATTAATGCACAGTTGCAAGAAGGAAGGTAAATGGGATTCAAGATCGACACACAAAATGACACTGAACTTTCAATGACTGCAAAGTTCAGGCGAATGTCCAAAGTCTGAATCCCAACAAATAAATACAAAGTGGTAATCAAATATCAGGTCGAAACACAAAACAAGAACTTTGGAAAAGTTCTTGGTTCAAGTTCTGGTCTAATATCTGACTCTGACTCAAACAAAAATGCACAAGGAAGAAAAGCAAAAGTTGGGATTAGGATGAAAATAGGAACTTACACCTTGAAGGGTGTAAGGTGATGATTCTAGACCAAAACTTGACTCTAATATAACAAAGAAAACACAAGGAAAAGTGTGGGGTTAAGGATTGGAACACAAATAGGAACTTGAACTTTACAAAGTAACAAGTGTGAGTGTTAGTCAAAAACCTGAACCCAAGAAACAAAGGAAAACCAGGACTTAGGAGAAAAACAAACAACTCCTAAGACCCAAACAAAAGAAACAAAGGGGGACCCATTTTGACCAAGAAAAAATGGGGTGGTTATGTAAGGAATAACAATTGGTGACTCGGCTGGGAAAATGGTTTACCCATTTTCAAGATACTAAAGAATTCAGTCATCCAGAACCTCTAGTTTATGAACATTTTAACTCAAGTATGATCAGTTATAGGAAATAAGGTTGAGCTAGAATCTCAAACATAAATCAGCAATAAAAACTTTGAATCTGAGTGTGCATGTATGGTGCATCTCTTTTCCTAAAGACTCAACCTATCCTTGAACAACTGTATTAAGATTCAAGCTACCTAAATTAAGTCATTTTAACTATCGTACAATGATATCCTGAGCACTGCTCTGCTACCAACCAAGTGTCTATAGCCTTGATAGAGATACCTCTAATTCTCTCAAAGCATTGCTTTACTACCAGCTAGGAATCCATATCCCTGGTAGAGATACTTGAATTACCCTTATAATATTGATTTTTCCATTATTTATGTTTCTCTTTTCTTCTCTTTTGCATGGACTTCACTTGGAGCAATTCTATTCTTATATTTTCTCAATACTCATATGTAGTAATCTGAAAATTGGGTTGAGAACTATGGTGGACCTCATGACAGTGTTGGGACTTGGATTTTTCACTTGAATCATAAATACAATTACCCTAAGAAAAATATTCCCTTAATAAAATAGTTGATTCTATCTAGTATGTGATAGATTCAGCCATGATTTATGAGATCACTTGAAATGTACCTTTTTGTTCCTAATCTTTCAAACTATTATTAAAATGAACATAAAACATAAGTCTTAAAATGAAAGAGTTTGACAGACATGCCTGAAAATATCTAGAGAAAATTCTTTCTCATAGTACCTTTAATATACTTTGAATAACTACCCCTCCACCCGAAAATGGAGAAAATGAAGGTCCTTAGAAACAAAAATAAAAGAGGAAAACAAAAACAAAGAACAAACATCAAAATGAAAAGAAACAAAGGAAATGCAAACAAACAAACAAACAAACCAAAAACAAGAAAAAAACTAACTACATATATACAATAAGATGGATGATCAGACCTTCATGGACCAAAATAGTGTTTGAGAAACTATCCATTGATAGGAAATGGGATAGGTACTCCCATTAAGGTGCTTAACCAAAAGGAATTCTCACCAAGGATCTCAGTGATCTGATATGGACACAACCAAAGTTAGTAAAAATTTTGATGATCACCCTTCCTCTCTCTGGCTTTGTCCCATAGCAGCACAAGGTCTAATATTCTAAAGGATTTAATTTTTTCTATTTTTTCAAACCAACATTTGAATACAGCCTGATGCTTGGAAAACTGTTCCAAAGAAACATCTCTCTATTCTTCTAGATTGAGAAAACTAGTTAGTTGGACCTCTATCCTATCATCATTAGAATAAATTTCTTGCATAAACCAGAGAACGAATATCTGTAGATGAATAGGGAAGATTGGGTCTTGGCATAGACTAACTTAAATAGTGAGTTTCCTAAGGTGGCTTTGATTCTAGTCCTATCTGTCCATAAGGAAGATCTTAGCTATGTGTTCCAATCCCTAGGTTTACTTTCTAGAAACTTATTAATTACCTCCAACAATTTTTTATTGGTAAACTCTACTACCCCATTTCCCTATGGATAGTAATTAGAGGTATATTTCAAAACAATTTTATGTTCATACACCCACTAAATAAATTGAGTAGAAGAAAAATTAGGGCCGCTATCGCATACCAAAGCAAACAATACTCTAAACCTGGTAACGACATATTCATTAAGGAATTTGATAACAACATCATTGGTAATGTTCTTGCAAGGTTCAGCTTTAGTCCAACATGTGCAATAATTTGTTGCAGTCAAAATAAACCTATGACCTATAAACAAATTCAGATTAATTATCCTGATAAAATCTAGTGCCCATTGGGTAGACAGTCTTACCTCATGTACTGGTTGTAGGGGCATTGCTAGATTGTGTTCTTTAGATTCCAAAGTTTGACATGTATGACATGTCCTAAAATTTTGATGAGCATCTTGAAACACATGGGGCCAATAATAGCCTGATCTCAAAATTTGATGTTCAATGGTGTCATATGAACTATACCTAGTACCATGTCTGCCATCAAACTTGGAAATAGCTTTTTTTCTCGTTGTTGATTGAGGCAGTGCAAATAGACACCTTCAAAGTTCCTCCTATACAAGGCTCCTCCTTTGAGCATATAATGGGAACTCTTTAGTCTCAATGCTCTTCTATGAGTGGTATTCATTCCATCAAGACATTTTTTGTTCAACAACAAGAAAATTAGATCTGCATACCATGGATCACTTGTGAATGATTGTACATATACTATCGACAAGTAATCTTAGTGTCAACGTCAGCCATAGCCTTAGATAATCCTTTTCCTCAAACCAGCTTCATTGGGTGAATTTCAAGGTTAAATTCCTACAAAATTGCCTCCATTTTCCCCTTTTTTCTCCCAACTCACTTAGCATTAGAAGAGACTTCACTGCAGTGTTGGGAACTATAATGGTTATCTAAATGTGAAGAATCTAGTGCCAAAAAAATTCTTAACCACTCGTACCAGTGGGAAGGCCTACTTCTCCAAGGGTGGATATCTGATCTCACCATTCTTGAATGGAGAACTCATAAAATCTATCATCCGCTTGTTCCCTTCACCTTTCCATTGTGTTAAAACAGCAGCACACAAATAATCATATGTAAAAGAATAAATATAAAAAGGAATTAAATAACTAGGACTGGTCAATACAGGCACTTCCAAGATAGGATTTTTCTATTTGTGAGAAGGCAGCCTTAGCCTCATTACTCCATTCAATCTTTGCATCCTTCTTCATCATCTCATTAAGTAGTTTAACAATTTTCGTGAAACCGGTTATGAGCTTTCTTACAAAATTTATCTTTTCGAAGAAAGATTCATCTCTTTTTTGTTCCAAGTCATGGTCAATCATAGAATGGACTCCACTCTATCTAGGTTGATTGAAATCCCCCTTTTTGATATTATGTGACCCAATAATTTCCCTTGTAAGACCCAGAACACATATTCTTCGGGTTGAGGGATACACCATAGCTTATACATTTTCCAAGGACTTTTGACAAATCTGAAACATGGTCTTCCCTATTCTTGGAAAATACAGTTAGATCACCCATATAAATAATGATATATTTACCTACCAGGTCCTTAAATGCAACATCCATTGCACATTGAAAGGTGGCTCTAGCGTTAATGAGACCAAACGACATCCTTCTATAGGAAAATGTCCCCACTTGGTAGTGAAGACATTCTTCATCCTACCTACATAGTTAACCAACACTTGATTGTATCATGAATAGCCATCCAATAATGACATCACCTGCAAGTTGTTAACTATCTACAAAACCTCATCAAGAGAAGGAAGCTGGTACTTATCCTTTTTTGAAACTTTATTAAGGTTTCTAAAGTCGACACACAATCTGATTTCCCAATTCTTTTTACAAACATGAACCATATTTTCAACCCAAGTCGAATGCATTACCAGAAAAATTATTTTTATTGACAGTAGCTTTTGTACCTCTTTAAGAATCAGAGATTAAATAGAGGCATTCACTAGGTGTTGCTTTTGATGGAAGGGCTTTGCTTCAGGTTTCAAAGGGATAGTGTGAGCTATCACTGAAGTATCAAAGGTTTTCAGATCTTCATACCCCCATGCAATTGCTGTGATATATGCTTTCAGTACTCTCAATATGCTTTCCTTAATTTCCTTAGGACAAGTCTTGCCAATGAATAGTTCCTTTCTGGGCCCAAATCTACCAAGTTAACTTACTCATACTTTCCTCCATCAGTGTCAATAGGCATTTTCTCGTGGGCTCAAGGATCAAAATCAAAGATCCTTTCTAATGCTACCATTCCCTTAGGAATTCTATTGGTTTTTAGATTAATTATACCTTTTGCATCATAATTTCCAGATCCCAATCTCCCTTATCTCTATCAGATTCATCGATCTGAACTCACCAAGAAGGAAAGTATATGTTGATTGTCATAAAAAACTTTGAAATTTTGGATGTTATCAGGGATAGCTAGAATCGACACTAATTACACAAAGAACCTTTTTAGTTTGGAATCATGCATGGGTTCCAAAGTACTAGCAACAACAAGTGCATCTGCAATCTAGTTGTCTTCTCTGGGAATCAACTTGATTCCGAAAGAAGTGAAGTATTCAATCAAGTTCTATATTTTGTTTCTGTATCCAACTAGCCTTTTATTGTAGCATTTCTACTAGCTGTAAACTTGCTTGATTATTACCTCAGAATCTCCCATTACTATCAAAGTTGTAACTTTCTTCTAATGCGTAAACATCAATTCCCTAGCAAGCACTTCATACTCTATGATATTGTTGGTGTAGCCAAACTGTAATCTATAAGAAGCAAAGTAAATTTTCCCTTTTCAATTGGTTAGTTCTACTCTAGATCAACTCCCGATTTTAGATTTGGAACCATCAAATTTGAGGGTTCACATTTGATCTCGGGCTGGGGTTTCTTTCTTCAGGTCAGTTGCAGGTGTTTTCTTAGGAGAAATAGGTGGTGGCTTAGACTGGTTTGAGATATTAAGATCGAGAGGCTGCTATAAATGATGATTGTCAGGTATTTCATCAAGATTTAAAACATGGGCAAAGACTGTTTCCTGCACCTCATCGTGACCAACAGTTTTGCAACTCACTTTATTTTTGAGAAATTCCCTAGGAATTGGAAGGTTAGCAGGGGCGAGGTATTAGATGATTCCTGAAGTTCCTTAGCCTCATTTCATAAATCAAAAAATAGGATCTGATTTTGACTAATTAGGGGTAAGACTTCTTCTTGGGTATTGTTCTCCCTTTTCAAAATAGTTGCATCCTTAGCTTCAAATGGAAATTGATTAAGAGATGTTTTGGGATTGTGTCTAAAAGTATCTCCTAACTGATAAAAATGATTCAAAATGTTTAAACAAGGCTAACACATTAGCTCAGTATGGTTTTGGTAATGGACCCGACACCAGTTCTGGAGTAACAAGCTCCATAGATCAACATATTCTCCAAGGACCAGCTTATCTTTTTGCAATTTTTGAATTAAAACTTGTTAGTTGATTGTGGTCATAGGGTCACTATGCTCTAAAGGTTGTGAGAAATTGGGATTAAACATTGAAAAGGTCATGATTTATTCCCTCCTATATACTCATATCTAAGTTTCAAAATAGGCTACTTCGTTGGGATGGTCATACTTAGTGTTCATATGCTTCAAGCGAGGTTCACCTTCAATGCTAATCTGAGTTTTTACCCCTTTCCATGGAAGCCACATGTGCAAGAAATATAGGGAGTGGTAACCTCCAATAACCTTCATCAAATCCCTGCTTAACAACATGCCATATGTTTTAGGACTATCAACAAACTGAATATCCATATAATTTTGGATCTACAGGTTTGATCCAATATGTACATGCACATTCTTTAGTTCTCCTATGACATTGACCTCAGTTTTATCTAACTATATGACTTTCTTATGAGTTTAAACTAGGGCTAAACCTAACTTTTATACAAATAGAGAAAGGAATAACATTACTTGAGGCTCCAGAATCCAGAAGGAAATTATGTGAATTCTTCTTGAAAATTCTCAGAATCAAAAGAAACAGGGGTGTCCCCATATTTCCTCTATACAAGGTTGTGTCATGTCAGTGGCTAAAGTTGCCTTAGTCTTTCCTTTCAACCAATTTTCCTCTTCCAAGACCTTCAACATGATTTCACGTTGGGTAGGGCACCACTTCAAGATGTCAAAGAATGACAATGAAGTCATCTAATTTTGCATCTAGGAAATAAAATCAAATTCCATACCAGTATTACTCTGTTGTTTAGGAACAAAAGCAGTGCTACCTTTGCTAAGAAACCTAGGTGGGACTTTTGGTGGAGGCGGATTATTATCTATGTTCTGATTAGGGGGAACCATATTTTTGGGAGGGAAAGATGTGGTAATTCGTCCCTTGTTTTGATTTCTCAGAAAATGGCCTCACTTGGACTGAAACACCTGAGCGTCATAGGTATACATTTCAGGTTCATTTTCTCCTTGCATGGGAAACCGATATTCCTTATCATATGTTTCAAAAGCCATAGCAGTATCAAATGATCCACCACCTTTGTTAGAATTACCTTTTGGTGGTTGAGAATTAGCTAGTCCCATCTTGACCATTTTTTCAATCTTTGGGTAGTTAACCTTAGAATGTGCAGCAGTGTCATGCAGCCTACACCAGTTAGTCATGAAGTTAAAATTTGCAACACTTGTAGTGTGTGATTTATCTTCATTAGCTTGATAGTTATGAGGAACTCCCCCATTGTTTGGTCTAGTGTTCCATTTCCTATTATTATTGGGTCTCTCGTTGTATCCCCTATTCTGACTCTAATAGTTTTGGTTGGGGAAGTTTTGATTTTGAAAATTCCTTTGATTTTGTTTGGCATTTTGGTTGGAATACCCTCCCTGATTCTAGTAGCTTTGATTCTAATTTTGGTTTTAAGGGGGGTTAAGCTTGAATTGAGCCATCTCATTGGTTACTTGAGATAAATTTGTCTTTATAGTTTCCAACTTTGTGGTCAAATGAGCAATTCTCTCACTATTTGTAGTCATCACAACAAATGGGTGAGTAGTTGTGTTAGATCCTCCCACATGATTGTGAGAATTCTGATGCTATTAGGAGGAATCTAAAGTCCCACTATTGACCCATGGTAATGTAGGGGGTGTTTGTAACTCAGACAAAGGTTCATAGGCAGAGTGGGACATCCTTGGGATTGTATTAAATAGAGCAGTTGAGTTAGGAATTGTAGGATATTTCAAGGGAGGGAAGACCCCTCCCAAGCCACCTGATTGTGAACTTATTTGTTGTTGCAGTTTGATGGTCAGGTGATATACCTTAGACATCGAATCAATTTCTGGCACAAGGTAGGTTCTTTGCATAAATAATCCAATCAACGGTTCTATGGCCTTTAGGTATTCCTAGATGACGATATTCTTAGCCACTAGGTAGGGTTCTTGTAACCATCTGTACATCCTCTAGAATCATGTTTAAAACAGAGGAAATTTTTTGTGCGGCTTTTTCCTAATTGTGGAAAATTAGTGGTATAAGATAGCTAGGTTGACATAAACTTGGAATTGGTTAATGAAAGCATCTTCTAAATTTTTCCAACTAAGGATGGATCCTGTAGGCAGTTTTATGTACCAATTGTAGTCCATATCCCTCAATGAAAAGTTGAATAATCTACATGCAACGTCATGATGGGATATTTGAGCCCGAGCGCAGGTATCTTTGAATACCTGGATGTTCTCTTCAACACTTCATGACTCTCCATGGGCGTACCTGGGACAAAACTTTTCTAGATGCTTAGGAATCTCGTGTATGCCACCTGGAATAGTTCCTAGTGGTGAGGGATTATTCACAAAGAACATCATTGGTGGCTATGGATTTAGTTGTGCCACCTATGGGATTAATGGAAATCCTAGTGGAGTAAGTCAGGGTGTTAACAATGGTGAGATCAAGACCCAACGGGGCCTCTGGGTCTAGTAGGAGTTCATAGATCAATTAATAGTTCTGAGAACTCTATCAAACCTATTTGGTGGAAAGGACCTAATTCGCTCCAATTTGCTCATTTTTTCCCTCCTTCTAGCACCAATTCTATTGATGGTCAAAAGTAACATAGCAACGTTAAACAAAATATCTCTACTCCATTTCTCCTAAAAAATACAAATGCTATAAAACCACCTATCTTCTAAGGTCTTTGTAGTTGGTTCTCAACTATGTTGTTATCAATCAATGGTTCATGCAACCATAATATTCAAGGGGCTTGTTGGTAAATGAGTACAAACTAGATAGTACAAAGTAATTTAACACTTGGGGGTTTTAAATAAACAACAAAAGATAGATCAAGGTTTAGGACAAAAAAACATGAACACAGATTCCTTTCAATTTAGACATGTAATTCCTATAATGAGCACTTCCCCTAATTAACATAAAAAAACTGTAGAACAAAACCATTTATGAAACAATTCATACAATCACATTCATTCTCAATGCAGATTTAAAGCATACAACCATTCATTATCACTTTTTTCAAATCAAATTTTCAATCATAAAAGACCATAAACTCATTACTAGGAGTAGTAGATCAACAAACATGAAGAAACATCATTCACAGATAATGCAATAAATCATTTTAACTCAGAATCTTCCATCGATTTTCATCAAATAAGAAACATTTATTTACAAAAAAATGCATTGGAATACGAATAACCATTGTTTATCAACATTACCATTAAACTAACAACTTCTCAAAATGGAACTACTTCCATTAAACACTGAAAAAAAATTAGGTATGTTTGCATAAAGCTGTAAAACTAAAAATTGTATCTAATTTCTAGGTAGCCAATCTGACTTCAATCAGCTAACCTTTACAATGAGGAGAGAATTCTAAGTTACAGACAAAATTAACATCAATCTCTCCTATCAAAAATCAAGATCCACAAATTTAGTCCTAGATCCACAATTATAGGGATGTATCCAATTGAGTTGAGTCCTTTGTTGATTAAATTACTGCATTTGGGAAGTATGCCACATGTCCATTTAGTCAAAATTCGACTTAGAGTCACTACTTTGTTCACTGCTGATCACTATGCCCAGTCCTTGGTTTGTCAAAATTGACTTGGAGCTGTCTATTCATTTTAAAATAGATCTAAGGATATTGTTGTCTTAGGTTGCCTGAAGATGGTTGACATTTTCGACCTGATTCCTTTTCAAAAAATTGAATATCCTCTACCACTCAACTACTCTTAATTGTTTTAGATGTCTTATTCTTGAGATAACCATCCATATTATCAAAAAATTGTTGTATGGTTTCCTCTTCAGGCGCATCTACCCATTCCACCCTAAACATTTCCCATTCATACTCCTTGGTGGTGGCTGTGTATATCTCCTATAGTTGGAAAAAATTACAAGCCTCATCTCATACATATAACCTGATGTCCATATTTTTTTCCAAGAGAATCCCTTCATCATCATCTCCAGTCTTGATCATTTCCTCCAATCTATTACTCCATTGGTCCTTCATTTCTTGTAGATAAATCAAACTTACACTTGGTGAGGCCTCTTTACCAATTAATTCAGCAACAATCCCTTTTGTGATCTTTCTTTTCTCAAACAAATCTTGGTGGGTTTGTTTCAATATTCTCCTATGTTCCATGAGGACCTCTATCTTAAATATCAAAATATTCATACACTTATCAACATATCAAAAATCTTGGTCTTCCAAAATAGAATACTCAATTACATCTTCCTTAGGCAGTCTTTTCAACATTCTTAATTTCTTCATATGCTCGGCATACTTATCTTCTTCTCTTCCTAGTAAATTGATATATCCTCCTAGGGAATTGATCATATCACCTACCTCTTTATAGCTTTTTGAAAGAGCATTGAAAATATCTATAGTATCCTTCCTCAAAAGGTCAACCCATTTCTCCATCATCTGGTACCTTCTCCTTATTTCAGTCAACTCATCCACCATTTGACAAATCATTAAAATAGGAATCTTTGATGATGTTGGCTACTCGAGAGTGGATGCAATCAGTTCCTTTAGAAAACCTTTCATCTACCCTACTTGAGCTTTTAGCTCATCCTTATCCATCTTATCTTTGATCAGACATGATTTGGTGGTGGTAGCAACAATATCAGTTAGATTTATCTATTGATTTTTGGTTTGTTTTCCAAGGTTGACAGTGCTTACCTAATAATCTACAACTTGTAATTCTTTGTCATCTCTATTAGCTATTGGGGTGGCAATTTATGCTATCAAATCTCCATCATCAGTCAACTTTGCAGAATGAACAACACGAGGTTTATTCTTTGGTTTTACCTTGTCTATCTCCTTTATCATTTCATCCCACGCCACCAGTTGAGCTTGAACTTGTTGTCTCTTTTCAAAATTTAGCTTGATCCAAGTGGGAGCAACTAGCTAAGTTATTACCTGTTAAGTACCGAGAGGTGTTAATGAAGGAGGTGTACAAGAAACTACCCCCATGGTCTGCTCAAAAGAAATCCCTTTTTGTTCATCTTTCTCTTCTTGCAACCTTTCTTGTTCCATTCTCTCATTATGAGCTCTTATTTCTTCTATCTTTTTCATTTCTTCTTTTTGTGCAGCTTCCTTTTCATGAGCTAGCTCTTCAATTTTCTTTCTTGGTTATTCTTCCTCACTAGCTAACTCTTTAGCAACTAATCTCTGAGCACTTTCCATTATTTATTTTTGCTCATCTTCAGTCAAAACATCATTTATTGTGACTTCACCCCAAAGGCTTCCTTCTTCAAACCCAATCTCCTCTTCTTTGGGTTCCTCCTTAGCCTTCGTAATATATTCTTCCCATTCTGGTCTTTCTCCTTCCTAAGGCAGAGTTTTCTCAAAGTCTAATGGGATAGGTCAATCTATTAAATTGATCATAAGAGGCCTCTCCTCTTCAACAACCATTGTTCCTAAAATTAATGACACAGTAGGAGTGGTATCCTTGGTTTGTAGAGGGACAACAAAAGGACCTTCCTTAGTAACTTCCTCCTTGGGATATATAGTAGCTAAAGGTGTGGCGCCAAGTCCTAAAATAACCCCTACAGTAGTAGCTTCATAAGTAATTTTAGCTTTTTGCAAAGCTTTGCTAACCTGTTTTATTTAAATTTCTTCTTCTGTTGGGGCAAGCTCTTCCATGGCTAATTATGTTGCTGCAAAACCTTTCTTCAATCTCTTGTATTGTCTTGTCTTAGTAGAGGAAGTAGGTTCACTACTAGAATCCCTCTTCCTTGAATCCTTAACCCTTAGTTTCTTCAAGTAAAGGTTAATCCATTTCACACTTCTATCTACCACTACCCGTGATACTTTATGGATATTAGTTTCCTCCTTTTCCATCCAATTGATGGGCTCCAAATCCTTGGTAGCCACTTTATCGATTTCATAGAGGGATCAAGAGTAATCCCATCATCTATGGTGCCTTCTGGTATATCCTTTTCTGCCTCAAAATCCCTCATTTGGGGAATGTTAATCTTTCATACCCCCTTCTCCTTACTTCAAACTTATCTTGCAGGTTGGCCCAAAAGTCTTCAAGAAGTGGTCAATGATGGGGAAACTGTGAAGCATACAAACCATAAATTTTCTTCTTTGGATCAAATTATTTCTTGGATGTATGTTGTTGTAAATCTAAAACTCTTTCATTTTTGTTTTGGCTACTATCGAAGAGGAAAAAGAATAAAAGCTCAATTTCATTGGGAAAGAATGGCAACTAGTCTTATGTTGAACAAAATATTTGGCATTCACCTTTGTGACCTGACAAGAAAACTCCATCAAGACCCATCTATCACCACAATACCTAGAAAATTTAAAAGGGTTCCCATCATATCCAAATAGTCTAAAATAGGTATATTTGGGATATTAGATAAACCAATAACCCCACTCTTTAATTAACTCCATTACCTCCCTGGACAATTTGAAACCAACATCACCTCTGAGCTGATTAATGATAGAATATAAAATGTATCATTAACTCTTTTAAAAAAATTCTTCATTGTCTTCAGCTCCATTTGTTCATAAAAGTCCCAAACCTTCTTTTGATCTAGGCCATCATCCATTGCCCCTTCAATATTTTACCCAGGAAACTATCCCATCCTTGCAGCACAATATACCACGTATGAAGACATATAGAATGTCTTGGTATCCATGACTCTCAGTAGTTGGTCATAAATGTTATCTGAAATTACATGTCCCCAATCTAGATATTGTTTCCCTTCTAGAATCACTTGAATGAATGGAAACATCTAGTGTTCAAATATACGGGAGTTTTCCTTACCAAATAATCTTGCCAACAATGTGATCATGTCCCCTATATCCTCAAAAAATTTAGACCTCTTAGGGTTAGGTGGAACATTCTTTACTGATTTCTTCTTTGTCTTAAGCCACCTTTTGTTAATTACCCTTTTGTTCTCATCCACATCTGTTTCCTATAGTTTAAGTGCATCAACCTCAGTCATACTCTTGAGATTGAGGTGATGAGGAGAATCAAAGACTAGTCTAATCATTGTTGGGGTCAAATGAATGGTTATATTCCCCTGAGAATCAATAAACTTCCTCTGAGTTGGATTGTACATTTGTGTAATAGTTAAGATGACCTCAGGACATTGCACAATAATAGGAAAACTAGCTACATGAGCCAACCTAGACTGTGCAATCCTGCTTACCATTGGGGTAGCATCTTTTGAAAAGATATCTTTATGAAACTATTCCAAATCAATATGTCCCACCAACATATTAGTGATATTCATATCAGACCCAAACTTGGATGGTACTATGGTCCCTTGTAACTTATACTTCATTGTACTAGGAACTTTTTCTAGCTTTAGCCTCTTGGATATTGTCCCCTTTGAAGCTCCTTCAGTGGGACTTCCTCCTCTAAATCAGACATTTGTTAATTACCCTACAATACTAAAAATCATCAGGCCAAGAATAGACACAAAAAGAGTAGATTAGCACAAGCATTCATATTAAATTTTTGTTTGCTCAAGATAAATTCCCATTCTACAAGTTAATTGAGCATTTTGAGGTTTTAGGTTTAGGATGGAACCAAGAACTTGACCATTGTAAGCATAGTACATGAATTGTATCGGGAGTTGGGATCGGGGAAAACTTTGAACCTAAAATTTAATATAACATTCTTCAATTCTATCAGACATCAGAATTGGGTTGGGGTTCAACACCTATACCTATAATGGTGAACAAAGTTTAGTGTCATTCCATGGTATGATCCTGTATTGTGTTCAGAAATGGGGATTGGACCTTCACCAAGTAGTGATACTTAACCAACATAGTCAATGAAGGGTTCTCTCTAAGTTCTAATCTCAATAATATCTCAGAAGTTAGAATCAAGTTGTGATTTGGCACCAGACCAATAGGAGTAAACAAGTGTAGGCAATGTCTCGATTTCTAATCCCACAATGCGTTTGAGAATTGGAATTGGGAAATGATTTGGGACTAGACCCCAAAGGGGAACAAGCTTTGGTAGCATTTTGAGTTGCAATCTTGCAATGTTATTGGGAGTCGAATCAAGATTTCGTTAATGACCTATCCATAAGTTTTTGTAGTGGGAATATGTCAACCCCGAGTTTCAATCCTAACATTGCATCTGAAGTCAGAATCGAGATGACACCAAATCATGGGACTCACCATTATATCAAAATTTTGATGTCAATCAAAGATCCAATCCTGATAGAAAGTGGGGATCAGAATTGTGAATGATGTGGTTCATTGCAAAAACTTTTAACATTCTAAGGTGACAATCGAACCCTGATCCCGATAGTATATCAAAATTTAGGATTGGAGCCTATGAAGGAGGTTGACCCAAACCTTGGTAAAAGACATAAGTGCAGTTCTGATTCTCAATTTCTGAAATAGATGCGAGAATTGGGAATAAAACATTTGATAATAAACAAAGGTGAAATAGATATGACAGTATCTTTAAATTACACCTTCGGGATTGGATCGGTTGGGATTCAATAATTTCAATTTAAAGCGGTCAAAATTTTGAATATATCAATTGAAACATAGGTTTGGCCAGGAAATAAGGAAAAACCCTAGAAAACTAGGATAAGGCAAGATGGGAAATCCCGTGAACAGAAAGCTAAAAAAAAATGCAAGAAAAAAAAATGCAAAACCAACCAGAGGGTTTGAGAATGGAGAAAACACACTAAAGGGTACGAAGGAAAATAGAAACAAACCAGAAAATAAGACAAGAAAAAAAACACATGAAACAATGAGGGAAACAAACACAGCCAAACCAAGAATGAAGAAAAATGTAGGAAAAAACACCTACCTCCAAACTCAACCAAAAATTTAATAGCACAGTGAGAAACTAAAGTGCCTCCTCAAACCCTAACTTTTGGCATCACTCTAGTTTGCTTCGTCAAACTGTACAAGCCAAATTAAATAGAAACCAAGGACCGGCGAGGATAAAAACTCATTTGCATGTGCGAAGGGTTAGCCATTAATGTGGGTTGGTCAAGCCTCGAGATTGGGGTAGAAGTCACTAATGCGTAGTCGCAAGAAAGAAATTAAATGAGAGTCAAGATCGAAACATGACACGACATTGAACTTTCAATGAGTGCAAAGTTCAGGCGAAGGTCCGAAGTCCAAATCTGAAAAAAAAAAGACAAAGAGGGAATCGGATTTAGGGTTGAAACATGAAACAAGAACTTTGGAAAATTTCTTGGTTTAAGTTTTGGTTCAAAATTTGATTCTAAAAAATAAAGATAGAGTCAGAAATCAAGATCAGGATGGAAACAAGAACAAGAACTTTGGAAAAGTTTTTGGTTCAAGTTCCAATTCAATGTCTGACTCTGATACAATAAAAAATGCACAAGGAAGAAAAGTAGAAGTTGGGATCAGGATGAAAATAGGAACTTACACCTTGAAGGGTGTAAGGTGATGCTTCTGACTCAAAACCTAACTCTGACAGAAGAAATAAAATACAAGGAAAAGTACAAGGGTTGAGAACACAACACAAACAAGAACTTGAACTTTACAAAGTAAAAAGTGTGAGTGTCAGTCTGAAACTTGAACCCAAGAAACAAAGGAAAACTAGAACTTAGGAGAAAAAGAAACAACTTCTAAGACCTAAAAATGAAAACCAAGGACAAAAGAAACAAAGGGGGACCCATTTTGACCAAGAACAAAATGGGGTGGTTATGCAAGGAATAACAAAGTCCTCACATGTCTAACTTTGATTACTAGAAGTTTTTTGGCTTGTACCAACCTACTACTTTGAGTTAGAGGTTTCATTTTAAGCTACTAAAGTTTGCACAAACTCTCCATTTTGGCAAGCATTTTGATTATGAGTTTGCTCGCAAGGGTAACACCACTCTTGGTTTTGTACTAGATTATTGTGCACTAGGACCAAAGCCTTAAGATTTTTGGTAGCAAGTGTATGCATGTTATTCATGGGCTTACTATGATTTCACTAATTTTTTCCTTGATAAGGCGATCTATTTTGTTGATAACCCTGGTTTTGAGGATGATAAGGCCTATTATTTTGAGCTTGCTTCCTATCATATTTTATCAACCTATTATTCATATTTCGGAGAAAGGTTTATAAATTTTTTGGAAGTGCAACAAAATTAGAAGGTTGGCTTGTGGAAGCCACTAGAGTAGGAGCCACTAGAATAGGGGCTACCATTGGTTGTGAAGGAAGCTATGGAAATAGAGGCATTGATGGCCTAGGAGCTATCTTCCCAACCTGAATTAAATAACTTTATGCCCTTATGGCAACATCATATGCATTGGGTAAGGTGTGACCTCCCATTGACTGAATCAGAATAGCTATATCACTTTTAAGAGCTCTTAAGAAGTATAAGAAAGAATTCTCAAGAGAAAGTTTGACCAAGGAAGGGATTCTATTCCAAGTCCTCTAAAATTTTTAGTTGAAATCACTCATGAATTTATGAGGTGATCTTTTAATTGTGGTCAGTTGTTCTTCTAGGGAAAAATAGTCACTTTTATCTACAAAATGCTTACATAACTTCTTCCCTAACTCATCCTAGTTATAAATGGTGTTAGGTGGGAGACCTCTATACCACTATAGTGCTTTTCCTTTAAGAGAAGTTGCAAGTAATCTAATAGCCGAGTTTTCTTCTATAACATCATGCATTGAGCATATGTTTACCACATCTATGATGTGTTCTTCTGGGGCTGTAGATGTTTCACCAATAAAATGAGGAATACTTGTCAAGGCATTGACTAGTATACCATTCTTTTGAGCCAAAATTAAGAGGCTACCACTAGTAAAAAGATACAAAGGGTTGATTTCTAGGTAAATCCATGTGGAATAATATCCTATTTATATGGGTGGAAGGTTTTTTAGTCTAAAATAATCTACCCATAGGTGGTGTAGATTAAGCTCTAGGAGAAGGACTCAAACTTCTATTTCTCCTTATAGGTGACAAAGATTGTCTATTTCTTCTTCTAGAAGTAAAAAGTGTGAGAGTTCGATATACTAAAAATTTCCTCTAGAAGATGATCTTCTATGAATTCTTGGCATGAACTTGAAAGTTTGATCTTGAACTAGGAGTTCTAAGTAATAGCAGAGTCACCAATTTGTGTGTAGAGTCCTTCCTTGACAACAGAGTCACTAGGTACTTGTTTGAGAGCCTCTTCAAGGCTGGTATACTGAGAGCAATATTACCTTCTCAATAGAATGGAGTGAAACTTCTTCTTGTCCCACTAGGCGTGCTAGAAACTATTGTCACATAAAACTACACCCTACTGAACAAGAGTTTAGTGTTCTAATGACACAATGGAAATGGCCTCAAGGTGTGGGACCTTACAAATTGAGGTCAAATCTCTAGAAAAGGTTGGCTTCCTCTTCCAAACTAAGTGCAATTGTTTTGGTCTAACCTAGCACAATGCAAACCCTAATGTTAACCTACTCTAATAGATCACAAGGGAAAAGGGGTAGAAGGAGACATGAAATATGAAAGAAGGTGATGCACCAAATTTAGAGTTTGTTAGTTCCTACTTTAGGAAAAAATAATATGTCAAAGAAGAAACTAAAAAACCTACTCATATATGAAGGTAAATGAATTTTACTCAAACATGCAAGAGGTAATGGTGATAACAGTGGAATTTTATTGACAAAAAGCTTGAAGTAACCTTTACAATGGTAGAATGCAAGAGTTGTAGGTCTACAAAAGAAAAATCAAATAGGGGCTGGAGGAAGAACCCATAATAATGATTCAATATTTTCCTTTATGGTTCAAGCATAACCAAGAGTTGAATTCAAAAGCCTAACCCTAAAATAAATAGGGTTACAGAAGATGAACTCAATCTAAAAAGTTGATATGAATTTCTCCCATTATAGAGAAACATAACTAGCCATAAAGGCTCTAACACTTATCGCCTACCCATTGTCCTACTAGGCTCAAACTCAAGACCCATCATATCACCATAGGATAGTGGGTAACTGCCACTTTTCCATGTTGACATCATACACCATCCATTGGGATGTCAAAGGGACCATCACTTATGTTTCATCAATATCCACCTATCTCCTCGATGAAGAGATCTCCTCTCTTACATCACTCATCATGCAAAGGACCTTGCTGCTCAAAAACATAAATGTGATGCAAAGGAGGATAGCAATATGATGACAGCTGACAGAGAATATTTTTCCCCTTTGATACCTTCTACATTGAAATATTAAAGGGACCAAAAAATAGCTCTCTCTGATATTGATCCTTCTCTTCGATGAGTATCCCCGTTGTTCACCGCGCATCAAATGAATGCTTTCGTTACTTTGGATCATAACTATGATACATAGAACACCTACGATGACCATTGGATCTTTTCCCTCGAATCTAAACCATTCGTCATGCATCATGAAAGTGAAATAAAAAAATCCAAATGATTGTAGCGATACATGATGTAAAGGAAAATATCATCACTCATCATGGAAATGGAACCAATGAGCAACAAGGTTTAGTGATTAGCAATGGAAAGACCTAAGCGGTGGTAATTAGCACATGACTCAACAAAAAAAAATAAAAAATGGGGGCCACAATCAGAAGAAAGAAGTAAAGGGGCTAGAAAAACATGACCACCTAAGACATAAGTTATACCCTAGCCAACAAAGGACCAGCTACAAAGAGTCAACAGAGGAATAGAACAAAAGTGTTTGCCAAGTTCATGATTTTAGGATTTAAGCACATAAGGATTTTGAAAGCCCTAACTTGAAGATTCATAACCCTAAATAGACATAATTGAGGAGTTTCAAAACCTCAAAGACCCATATTCATCAAATAAACATGGATTTCAACAAGATGCATACATAGGATCTATCTGATCAGATATAATTGATGTGTATCCAAGGGTGGCATAAACTATGTCAACAGTGTTTTCCCTACTCTTCTATTCATATCTGATAAAATCAATAGATATAACATTAAAGTTTTTTTCTAAATGGATAAACTCCCAAATTCCTTTCATATAATTACAAAACATCATTCTTCTTGGAGTTCAAATATGCATGATTGGAATTTTTTAGATTCGTATACATACTATGAATTGAGAAGTATTGTTCCTCGTTATTTCTTAAATGAGGAAAAAATTAACAATAATCAACCATAGAGGTAGCATGCATTGTTGAACAGGCACATAAAATGTGGTAATTTCTAAAAGTTATTTAAATATTGAGCAATATATAGCTTTTGCTTAAATATAGGTTTTTCAGTCCATTCCCTATTTTGTTGGTGCGAAAAAATTTCTCATAGAGAAACTTTCTTTTTGCAAGATATTGCTATGTATCTGTACACGTTATTTTTTGAAATTTATGGTGAAATAAGGCTGGAAGATGAGGAATCAAGGGTAATAAAGGTGTTTAGTCAGCCTGAATTTTAGGCTTGCCATTAATAGATCACATTTGGTGACTACAAATTACTTATCATAAAAGATACAACTAGCCAATGATGGCTAGATATCAGAAGTGTCATGCACATTATGCATGTGTTCATAACTTACAACCCACACTTGCAACCTCCTCATAAATGGGATAAATTCCACCCCAATAAAATGACTAGTCATCACTCTTAAGTATGCCAATTTTTAGATAAAGGATATCAAGATTGAGTAAGCCTTCACAATATGTTAAGCCCAATTTAATTTTATATGAGAATAATTGTAAGAAATGATTCCAAGTAGATCACCAAGACAAAAGAAGTCACGAATAAAGAAATATTGGCAATTAAATAGGAAGACATTTTATAAAAACAAAGAAAATTTTGTGTATTACCAAAAATTGTTATCAAAATCTTAAAATACTGGCATAGGATTGGCATGCAATTCATCAACAGATAACCCAACTAAAGGTGAAAAATCTCTTTTGCTTCATATTTCAAGGAAGATTATTATGCCGCAATGCAATTTTTCCTAGAATGCATCACAACTAGAGAAACATCCTCCTGTAATTATAATTAAACAGATTGAATGATTCATTGACTTAAAGACATAATATTTGCACCTCTCTTTTAAAGTCCTATAATTCTTCGCACATTTACTTTTAAAATTAATATAAAAAAAACTAAAATAATTGTGATTGCAATTATTTTCTATAAATATGAGTATGTCAAATTAGGTTCTCAAAAAAGACTTTGAATTAGAGAAAAATGAAAAAATTATGATTGAGAGATAGGATACAAACATTCTTCAAGCAATTATTAACAACAAACTCAAGGCAACCAACAAGACCTTGAAAAAGCTTCAATTCTGCATCAAATGTCATCCCTTGGATGAACCATCTATGCATCATATGTCATATAAGGGAAAAAAGGATCCCAACATCTAATGAAAATGAATCAAATAAATTTTTAAAACCATAGATTACTATGGAGAAAACTCTCCTACTACTTTTCCACATCTTATAAAAAAATTAATAGAATAGTGAATCTAGTTGTGGATTAATGATAAGCTAATGGAAATATATGTTTGAATCAAGTCAAAATGATAGTGTCAGGCTTCAAAAAATGACAGACTCCACCGCATTCTACATGATTACAAACTACTGAGAATATTTCCATGTCTCATACAAGTATTCTATCTCTATCATTTGTTGTTATACTAATCTAGAAAGTCAAGGTAAGTGGTGTTGTTGTGAGAAATCTAATATCATAAACTATACTTCAATCCTTCCATTTGTAATTTTGTGCCTCATGGTTCATATCAATCAATATGATATTGATGTCTAAGACAAACACACATATATTTTCTTATATTCATATGTTGATTGAAGCCAAACAAGTTTGTTGTGGGAGGGACCTAAGAGAGAGACCTGAGAGGGAGGGAGAGAGAGAGAGTGAGACTTGAGACGGAGAGAGAGAGAGGGGGGGAGAGGGGGAGAGGGGGAGAGGTAGAGAGAGATACTTGAGAGGGGAGAGAGAGAGGGAGTGACCTGAGAGAGAAAGATAGAGGAGGGGAGAGACTTGAGAGAGAGGGGGGTGAGTGGGAGAAACTTAAGAGAGGAAGATAGAGGGAGGGAGTGGGAGGGACCTGAAAATGAAAGGGAGAGAAGGAAAGAGAGAAATACCTAAGAGGGAGGGAGAGAGACACTTGAGAGAGAGAGGGAGACTATAGGGAGTGGGAGGGACCTAAGAGAGAGGGAGAGAGAAAACTTGAGAGGGAGGGACAGAGAGGGAATTGAGAGAGAGAGAGAGTTGAGAGGGAGAGAGGGAGAGAGATACATGAGAGGGAGGGAGAGTGAGGGAGATACTTGAGAGAGAGATACCTAAGAGAGAGAGGGTGGGAGGGAGGGAGAGAGGGAGAGAGAGGGATAGGAGGAGACTCTGAGAGGGAGAGGGAGAGAAAGCATGGGAGGGAGGAGATGAGAGAGAGAGAGAGGAGGAGGAACCTAAGAGAGAGGATAGGAGAGAAAGAGAGAGAATTGAGAGAGAGAGAGAGAGAGGGAGTGGGAGGGACTCATAAGAGAGATAAGAGGGATGAGAGACACTTGAGAGGGAGAGAGAGAGAGAACCTGAGAGGGAGATAGAGAGGGAGAGAGGGAGAGAGAGACTTGAGAGGGAGAGAGATAGGGAGTGGGAGTGACCTAAAAGAGAAAGATAGAGGGAGGGAGAGACATGAGAGAGAGGGAGTGGAAGATACCTAAGAGAGAAAGATAGAGGGAGGGAGAGACCTAAGAGAGAGAGATGTAAGAGAGAGGGATTGGGAGGGACCTAAGAGTGAGAGGGAGAGAGAGAAAGAGAAACACTTGAGAGGGAGGGAGAAAGGGAGAGAGAGACTTGAGAGAGAGAGACCAGGAGAGAGAGAGAGAGAGAGGTAGAGGGGTATTATGAGGACCTGAGAGAGAGAGAGAGAGACTTGAGAGGGGGGAGAGGGAGAGGGAGGGGGAGAGAGAGAGAGAGAGGGAGAGAGATAGAGATACACTTGAGATGGAGGGAGAAAGAGAGAGAGAGACTTGAGAGGGAGAGATAGAGAGACAGAGATAGAGATAGAGATAGAATTGAGAGGGAGAGAGGGAGAGAGAGGAGGAGAGATCCTTGAGGGAGAGAAAGAGACCCAAGAGAGGGAGGGTGGGAGGGAGGCAGAGATGGAGAGAGGGGAGAGAGTTATCTAGTTATGGTGGGAGGGAGAGACTTGAGAGAGAGATAGGGAGTGGGAGAGACATAAGAGAGGGAGGCAGTGAGAGGGACCAAAGAGAGATTATTTTCACCTAAAGAGATCTCATCCATGCTTCTTATTTTAATGTGAGGTGAAGAATTTGGTTATTGTATTGTGCTTGCTTATTTTAAAGATGCACAGAAGTGGGCCACAAAGGATGCTAGTAATATTGCAAGGCTCAATGTCATGCAAACAATTATGGAGCTAATGGTTGTAGCTATAAATTATGGCTTCCATGATGTATTCACTAGAGAAAGAAGCATTCTCATCTTCGATTTGGGTGGAGGTACGTTCGATGTGTCAGTTCTTTCTATTTGCAAGGGTAATATTACCGTCAAGGCCGTTAGAGGGGATATGCATTTGGGAGATTAGGATTTTGATAATATAATGCTTAATTATTGTGTTCAAAATTTCAATACAAAATACAATTAGGATATTAGTATTAGTGCCAGAGCTTGAGAGGGAGAGACTATAAGATATATAATATATTATTTATATTATATATAGTATAAATAAAAATTATATAATATAGTATATACTATATATATTAAATATACTATATATCATAATATATATCATAATATTTATTATATAATATATTATGATATATTAATATATAATACATTTATTATATATTAGTAATACATAATATTGGTTTCATGTGTTATTTGGTTTATAAAATTGAATGCTAACGGATATCAATTATTTATATTGTATAGGTTTTGAAGCTTTCCCTATGTATACATATTATTCGATTGGTAAAAATATAAGCTTCCCCTATATATACATATTAATATATAATATAATTTTTATACTATATAATATATACCTTAATAATAATAACAATATTAATTTATATAATAAACATATTATATAAATATACATAATATATTAATAATAATATATTAATATATAAGTTAAAAGGTGGAGAGAGAGAGGGACTAAAGAGAGAGAGGGAGAGAGAGGGAGAGGGGGAGTCGGGGAGAGAGGGAGAGGGGGAGAGGGAGGGAGAGGGGGGAGAGAGAGAGGGGGGGAGAGAGGGAGGGGGGAGAGGGGCACAGAGAGAGAGAGGGGGAGTGGGAGGGACTTGAGAGTGAGAGGGAGATTGAGAGTGAGAAAGAGAGAAAGAACTAAGAGGTAGAGACCTAAGAGAGAGAGAGAGGGAGAGAGGGAGAGAGAGGGAGAGGGAGAGAGAGAGGGAGAGAGAGAGGGAGAGAGAGAGAGAGAGAAAGAGAGAAAGACCTGAGAGGGAGAGAGAGGGAGACCTAAGAGAGAGGGGGGAGAGAGAAAGTTGGAGAGAGAGAGAGAGACCTGAGTGAGAGAGAGGGAGAGAGAGAGGGAGAGGGAGAGGGGGAGAGAAAGAAAGAGAGAAAGACCTGAGAGAGAGAGAGAGAGAGAGGGAGAGGGAGTGGGGGAACGGAAAGAGGGAGAAAGAGAGAGAGACCTAAGACAGAGGGAGAGAGAGAGAGGGAGAGAGAGGGAGAGAGGGAGTGGGGGAAAGAGAGATGGAGAGTGGGAGAGAGATACCTGAGAGGTAGAGAGAGGGAGTGGGAGGGACCTAAGAGTGAGAGGGGGAGAGAGAGAAAGAGAAATATCTGAGATGGAGAGAGGGAGAGAATTGAGAGGGAGAGGGAGAGGAGAGAGAGAGAGAGGGAGAGGGAAGGGACTTGAGAGAGAGAGAGAGAGGGGGGAGAGACCAGAGAGAGGGAGAGAGAGAGAGACCTGAGAGGGAGAGAGGGAGAGGGGGTGGGAGAGAGGGAGAGGGAGAGAGAGGGAGTGGGGGAGAGATATATATATATATTAATATATAATATAATTTATATACTATATAATATACTAATTTAATGTATACCTTAATCATAATATTAATATAATATATTATATAAATATATATAATATATTAATTTAGTATTTTAATATATAATAAATATTTATATCATAATATATAATATATTTAATATAAAATATAAAATTTATCATAATATAATATATTAATAATAATTCTTAAAACTAAAGTAAATAGATATTTGTTTTATTTACTATAGGTTAAAAAAATAGAAGCATGAGTAGCAACAGGTTATATATTGTGTAAAACATAACAGATATTTGTTTAGTGAGTTATATAAAAAATAAAAATGGGTTTATTTTGAGCATTCTGACAATCTGCACATTCCTTCTATCACTTAAAACACATGCTTTCTGTTTGTATCAGAAAAAAATTCAATTTTTGGGAGATTCTTTTACACATTATTAACTTTTACAATCATTTGTGTGTGTTTTTTTGTTTGTGCAATGGGGAGCAGTAGTCGTCGTAAGAGAAAAGGAAAGAGGAAACTAATAGGAGATCAAATTGAAGCATATAGAGAAAAAGATAGAAAAAGTCATAGGAAAAGAAGATAAGGTATGACAAATACTCAAGTTGAAGCTTCTTTTGCACTGTTAAATGTTAAATGTTAATTCAAGTGAAGATTAAAAATAGAATTTAAAAATATTGAACTTCATATTGAAATTTAAAATGTGGAAATTTAAAATGAAAATGTTATTGAAAATGAAATTATTATTGAAAATTTTGAAAATATTGAAAATGAAAATGTTAATAACATTGAACTTGAAAACAAAAATGTTGGAATTGTTATTGAAAATGGTGATAACATTGAAAATGTTGAAAATGAACCTTATGTAAAACCTAATTACATGAGAACCTTAAATGGTTGAATGAAATAGATAAAATAATAGATAATCTTCATGGAAAAAGGTCACCATGAATGGTTCAGTTGTGGGCTACCAATATGTTCAATGAATACTTTTCCAATAAGACATTAACCGAACAATGTCAACTTTTTGTGCAATTGCTAAAGTCTTACACAATGAGACCATTATTAAGAAAATTGAAGATTCGTGTCACTAAAAAGTCAAAAAAAATATATTATTATTGTCAAAAATATTTTTAATGTTCTAACTTCTATTGGAAAGACTAGTAAGGAAAAAGATAAAATTTTTGCTTGTAGAGTGATCACAACCTCACTAGTAATCCATAATTTGAGAAAGGATAGTTTAATGAGACAAACTTGTATTGATTTAAATCTAAATCATAAAACATTGAATAGAGAACTCTCAAGAAGAGGAAGACTCAATAGTCCTCTTCAAAATTATATGTGGGCTTTTAGTGGGAGGCTTTCATGTGTTGATAAGAAGCTAACCGATAATGAACAATTTTGGTACTCTCACTCTAGAGTATCACCGAATGTAAAGGATACATTTTAAAGTTAATAAAAGGTAATAAAGATCGCACACTGCATCCTAAAAATTTCTTGGAATGTAGCCAAACAATTTTGTGAAGCACATCAAAATTTTCAAATCTCACAAAGGGCCTTTGAGTCTTGCAATCATTTTATTGTGTACCTATTAATGTTTGTAATACATGTTTTTGTAAATACCACATCAAGTTTTCAATGTGTCATGAATTATTATGCCTGTTGTGTTCTACTATGTATACTAATGAAATGTTGCAGGAGTGTCATGCAATGCAACTTCCCAAGTCATCCAAGGACTTGTTAGATTCATTTTTATGTGTTAGAGGTGATGGTTTATTTTTTATAGAAATGATTGTTTAAATGAAACATGTTTTCAATGTGGTGGTTTATCTAAGTTTGTAACATGCTTTCATGAGGGAAAAAAAATGATTTTGGTAACAAGATTGTTGAGAAAAAAAGGTTTGAGACAATAAAATACACATTGAACAGTGGAGGTGAAGGCTCTAGATGCGAGTTGGTTACAAGAGAGGTAAGTATTGCTAATTTTGTTTTTGATTTTAAGAAAAAAAATTCTATAAGTATGCAAGGCATAGCCACATGTTGAAGTGGTTGGATTGTATATTCAGGATGTCTAAGGACTCTTTCCTGATTGGAACTATTGTATTCATAGTTTATTTTGTTGAAAATTACACATTGCAACCATAGAATGAAGTATAATCACAATATTATAATTCTATTTGAATTTCTATTTTTGTCCACATAACATATAGAAATGCCCCTGATAGTACAAGAGAGGATAGGAACATAATCAGGGAGTACCATTTGTGCATGAGTGGTGATAGATCTCATTCATTTGAGTTTGTGAAAAATTGTTTTGAAATTTTTTGAGTTCTTGTAGGAAAATGGTATTGCAATGGGTCAACATCTCATTTGGTTAGATAATTGCACAGGGCAATTCAAGAATGTTTGCATGTTTTATTGGTTGATTAGGATGCATATAAAGAGGGGTGTACCACATATTTGGAGTTTTTTGAAGCTTGGCATGGAAAAGGCGAGCATGATGGCACAAGTGTATGCATGAAGAGAGCTCTGGTTAAGGAACAAATGAATATTAGAGGTGGTGCAACATTTAGTGATGCACGTTCTATTGTTGATTGGTGTACTTATGCATTATCACAAGGAGAGACACTTGATTCACAAGTGTGTAGGTTCTTTTGGTTGGTTGAGGAGGGAACAATTGGAGACAAATTAGAATGTCAAAAAATTAGAGATTCTACAAAGATGAGTTCATTTTGAAGCTCATATGTGGGTGCATGGACCATATGGACATGAGAGTTGACTTGTTTTTGTAATAATTGTATTCAGTGTGATTAGGATCGTGAGTGGGTAGATACATGGATTCCATAGTACCTAACCCTTTTATTTGTAGCACAATCCTCTTTAGAAGATGAAATGGAAAGTTCACTTGAATACAACCATCTTTCAAATCTTGTACAACCAGGACATTTCTATGTAGGTGTAGCACCTCAGGGGAATGAAGAGGGATCAGACTATTGGTTGGCACGATGTGTATAGGGAAAGAAAAATATAACACAACAAATGACAAATGATGATGGCTTCATGTATCCTACAAGTTTAGTTGTTGTTTTTGGAATTTGGTTGCATTACCATTTCATCATCATTTAGGTTGTTTAGAATAATATAGATTTGTTATTGATAAAATATTAATGATCCTATAGGTTCAATTGTTGTTTTCAGAACTTGGTTGCGAACATATATGATTAGAAACAATGGAATACCTACATTTGAAGACTATGAGAAACACAAAACCATTCTCATGTATTCATACCTTGTTATAGCAACAAATTTTAAGTTATTGATACATATTGCTAGACCAAAAACAAAGGAACTATAGACAATTAGTAGTGTTAATCATGAAGCATTACTCGATACTCTAAAGGTAAGAGATGACTCTTCAAGCACACTTAAGTAGCAGATCATTTGTTGTAGGGGACAGGTATATGATATTATTCATCTTATTTTGATTAATGTTCATAATAATTAAATTGTTTGATTTGCTAAGGTTCATTATTTAGGCTTTTTAAAATAATATAGATTTGTTATTCTAGTTTGCATTACCATTTCATCATCATTTAGGTTATTGAGAATAATATAGATTTGTTATTCTAAGAATCTTTTCTAGTTTGTATTACCATTTCATTATCATTTAAGTTGTTTAGAATAATATAGATTTGTTATTCTAAGCATCTTTCCATTGTGATAATATAGATTTGTCATTCTAAGTATATTGTGATGTTCATGGCACGATGGACCATGGATTTGTTGCAACAATAGCCAACTCTGATCCTTTGGTAGAGGTATGTGACAGATTAGTAAAT
>VDFB02270651.1:52143291-52187711 GCA_007258455.2 Sequoia sempervirens | reverse complement strand
TCTCTACAAACAAGTTTACCATCAACTTATTATAAAGATGTAGATCTAGTTGGGTTTAAGCTTAGTTAACCTATTGATTCTCCAAATCCTCCCTACAACTCTAGAAGATTCACGTAAAGATAACCTTTGGGAACAAAGTTGTGATAGTCAATTAAGTAATTTAATTCATAATTAATTTATAGGTGTTTTGGTCAAATTGATAGGAGTCGACAAGTCCCGTACACTTTAGGCTTTGCAAACTAGCAAGAGTATTCATAGAGATCTTGTTTAACAATCAAAGAAAAACAAGAGTGTGATCATGAATTAGCTATATAACTACATAATGCACTAGCTTATCAGTCTTGTAGATCAAGGATCTCTGAATAGTAGATTAAGAACAATATTAGGTTACCCAAAGGTAACTACAAATTCAAAGTACATTTACTTATCTAAGATGAATCCATTTGTAACTTCCTACGACACTTGTGGATCTACAAAACACCCAAGTAATGTAAAGCTCTCCTAAAATGGATAAATAAGAGGAGAATATTTGAATATTTAGCTAGCTTATGTATTTTAGTTCAAACATAATTTATGATAATTTACTAGAAAGAACAACAAGATAAAAAATATGTTCATTTAGTCTTTTGTGATTGATGGTTACTCAAATAAGAAATATAGCCAACAATCAAGAAAGAGAATAAATAATTAATCTAATTTTTTTTAGGTGAACTATAATTTAATTTAGAAATTTACCCATCTAAAAACAAATCTATTTTAAATAAAATTTAATAAAAATAAAATTCTTCAATCAAATTAAGATTTCTTTAAAATTCTAGATTGTTCATAAAAATAAATTACAATAAAAAAAACTAATCAATACACCAATATAATTGAAAAAACATAAAGAACAACCTGCAATAAAAAAAACTACAGCACTTGTGACAGATTTGTGGGTGATAAACCCCCTATAAATCCTTCACAAAAACTATTCCTAACATCCTTTCTCATTTTAACATTATTCTTTCACCCAAAAGAATCACAAATAAAGTATAAAAAATCATCCCCTCAAAAGCTTAAAACCTTTATAGGTGAGAACAAACCATTATTGGTGCTTTGGAATTCACTAGTGAAGACGCCATAAAGTCTGGTTGAATCCCATGGCTGACGTTTTTTTTCATTCACCCACACCAGATTAAAAGCAGCTCGTTTATTCTTTTATTTTTATGACCTCATTCATCTGCCATTTTCCCACTACTTGATGAAAGATTGTAAAAATCTCTAGTGCTGATTAATCTTTATGTAAAAAATATGTGCACCTTTTTTCCTTTTCATTCCTTCTCTTTTCAATTCAATTCTTTTAGTGCCGTGAAGGACAGGGAGGAATTCTTCTATTTATTATGTGTTTTTTCTAAAGTAGTAGATTTAAGTTGAAATTTTTAAGGTTTAGAGTTAAAGATTGAAGGATATTTGTGGAAGTCAAATCTCTAATTGTATGGGGCTTTACATTCTCCAAGATTTGAGTTCTAATGGGTTCATTCATAACCATTCACATTCACCAAAGATCAAAGTTGCATTGACTTATTTTGTAGGTTTTGACTATTGAATTGTTTTTGGTGGTATATAGTACATTTGTGTGGGACTTAAGGATACATTATAGGGGAGCAACCCATAATTGAATATGTTATAATAGTTATGATAGCATTTATTGATTTAATTGTATAGTACAAGTAGTTGCGACTTTAAGTTGTTAGTGCAAATAATGAGTACTCATAATTGAATGAAATGTATTCTTGAGATTTAGAAGCAGCAAATCATGTGACGTTACATTGACACACTAATAAAATATGATTTAATGCACAATTATTGGTCTACCTTTTTTGGGACACCTCAACAAAAAGTAAGTTGATGTGGCATTGTATTTGATGTCATGGACTTGAATCCTTAATTATAAGTAGGGGCCTTGTCATGTAAGTTACAATAAAAAATTGGGAGTGATTTGGAATTGCCATGTATGACTGTGAGAGTGCTCAACTATTGAGTCCTCTCGCCTAATTAAATTTTGTCAACAAACATACAAATTTGTGTTAATAAAGACTATTTTCTAGTTTTAATAAACAATGTTAAGGAATGTTGTCAAAAAATGTTTTTTTTTTTTTTTTTATATTGTAAGTAAAATAGAAATTTGGTAATTAAATAATTATTATTGTAGTATATGATTTCAGTAAATAGCTAATGTAATGTTATGAGTTAGTAAAGATTATTATTATTATTTTAAATTAAATTAATTAAATTGGAAGTTATTACTGTTGATAAAAGATATAATCTAGTATTTGTGCTTCTTCTTTCTTGTAACAAAAATGCTCAAATTTTAAGGTCTTATTTTTGGCTTTCTATATAATTTCTACAATCTTGTAGTAGTATATTTCTCTTTTGCTATTTTATTTTTCAACTTATTCAATATTAAAAAGAAGCGATGAAAAATCATAAAAAAATATTGGTGATTAAATTAAATTAGGTGTTTACATTAATAGAATTGTTATTTCAATGATCCAAATGCAAAATACCATTTTAATCCAACAAACACATAATTTAATTTAATCAATGATTAATCAGAAAGTACTATCTTAATCAACAAATATAATTTAATTTATTAAATGATTTATCAACAAACAAATAATTTAATTTAATCAAATAATTATTTTTTATAGGATTTTCTCCATCACTCTTTTTTTTTTAATATTGACACAAAGAGTTAAAAAAAGAAAAAAATACAAAGATAGATTATTGCTTTATAAGAGGATGAATTTCATATTACTACAATCATTGACCACTGATAGATTATTCCCTTAAGAAATTGTATTTTCCTTTATAGATATAAAGTAATCAGAAGAATACTATCTTATAAATCACTAATGATTCCAAGTATTCTTATAATATCTAATAAACCACTAATGATTCTAATGCCAAATGATAGCCTTATATTGTCTTATAAATTCTTACTTAAGACAATATAATTCACTCCTCCTTATTTGCTTAAATAGAAGACAATGAAATCTCTTTTCCTACCAAACAACTCCAAAAACACACTCTTTATCCACTAATACTATAACCAACCTATAATTTAAAACTTTAAACAAAAATATCTCCTCTTTCTTTCACTATCAGCATATAATTCAT
This sequence comes from Sequoia sempervirens, assembly GCA_007258455.2. Lineage (NCBI taxonomy): Eukaryota > Viridiplantae > Streptophyta > Pinopsida > Cupressales > Cupressaceae > Sequoia > Sequoia sempervirens. The sequence continues at coordinate 52,184,552 of VDFB02270651.1, read as the reverse complement.
TACTCTTTCCAACAGAACAAAGACTAATAATAAAGAAGTGCCAAAGCCCCAAAGGATGTAGAATAATTTAAATGGGTCCATGCAGGCTGTAAGTTCTCAACATTATGAATAGCCATAGAAGCCAATTAATTTCATTGGTGAAATAAAGCATTTTGTATGGTGATGTTTGATTGAATAAACTTTGGTAAAAGTGCAGGAGGATGTGAGATTTCATAGCATCTGACAGTATTCATGTCCAGGTTGTAAAGAGGGCATTCAGTAAGTACTCCCTTTGGGCTTTGGCTTTCCCCCAAAAAGTTCACCTCTTTTACAAGTAATCCGCACAACGAGGTTAGGGAGGTACAAATGATGTTGCAGAGTGCCCCACAATCAGGAATTTCAGTTGTTGAAGTTTTCACATTCTTCAAAACTCTCACACTTTTCCAAAACTGAGATTTTCCATCGAGTCTTTCAACGTTGTGGTTAGTTATTCCATGTGGGGCTGCTTCTAGGTAGTTAGTTATTACTATCTTGTCCTTAACCCTACCTATATATATTATAAATCAAATGATTTTTAAGTTCTAGCTTAATGAATAATCAATGATCTTTATATTCTCAAATGTGAATTTTATCCTTCTATAAAGTAACATCTTTTAAGGCAATTTTATGATTATATCATTTAATGATTTTAGGTGTCTACATCTTACATTATATATTTGTCATTGCTATATTGCATGTTGATATCTCACTATTTTTGGGTACTGATGTTGTAGCATGATTGCATTTGGTATAAGTCCACCTTACCATCAACCACTTCTTTTCCTTACATTGAAAGTTAATATTGGGCACACTCCTTATCCCCACTTTGCTAAATTGGGAGCTTGGAATAAGTATCAACATTTATCAATCATATTGGAAAGGGGGCTTGGTTTGATATTATAGTTGGAAATGCCCTAGTTGGCATGGCTCAACCATAAGACCAAGTTCCATCTTTGTCAAACATTTTGTAGACAAAATAGATTATCATGTACATGAATAACAACATGTCATTACTTCAAATGAATAAAGATAGTTTAAATGTTCGGTTTAAAGATGGCTATTATAAAAGTTAGTAATGAAGAGGTCAAAAATAATAATTTAACTTAGATTATCATCTAATGAAAAATTGTATTCCTTTGATTTTTCATTTAGTGATTACTTAAATCTCTCTTCCAAATTCTTCCAACAATATACATAACAAGTATATAGTAAATCCTTGTACCAATTTACACAAGTGACTTAGTGGTAGTGTGTACATATTAAGAATGATGTGATGTTTTTAAATTGTATTCAATCACTTTAATGGTATAATCAATGCAAATATAGAAATTTACATTAGCAAACCTTGTAAATAGCTTGTATATAATTACAAACATGAAAACTAAAGATAGTCATGTTGCATAGAGTTGTATGTGTTGCAAAGTTAGTGTCAATGTTGGTCTTTAACAAACTATGAAGGTTTAATGGAATTTTGTGCTTGCAATTATACTTTCCAAATTGAATAAGGGATTACGTGTGCAAATACGCCTTTCACCTTGGAAGTCTCACATTTATTGTCAATTTCATGTATATACATAATATACTTTAGGTTACCACATAACTTACAATAGATAGTTTGCTTAGCTGATATTTTCCTTGTAGAGATTATTTACCAATGATATAAGATGAATGATGTGGGCAATGATCACTCTTGGATTAATGAGATATTCAATGAGGCCTCACATGTTGTATGCATTTATGTTTACTTTCTTTGCTCTTGTAAATTGATATTTTATGACATATATGGATAATTAATTGAATATGCTTTCTATTTTTCCATATGATACACAACTAAATAGTACTCAACCATTAGATATAAATAATGCAAAGGGTATGTGCATGATTGTAGGTACTAATTTATGTAGTAGCATGATGCATCCTCCTTTGCATAAATGTAAGCTACGTAATTGAAAAATCCTATTCAAAATTAACATACTTGTTTCCTCAAGCATTGTATATTTGGATGTTCTGGTATCTCTTGTCCTTCCTATGTAGCATCCTCAGTAGGTAGGTTATTCCAATGAACCAAATATCCTATTATAGTCATTCTCAATTTCTTCACCTTGGTTTCTATTATTAGTTTTGGTATCAAAATAAACTTACCCTCATCATCCAAGGGTAGATCCACTAATGACACAATATACTATTCAAGGTCCCTCTTCAAACATGAAACCTAAAAGATATTATGGATATAATTATTCTTTAGGAGTTCTATCTTGTAATTTGCTTCACCTATCCTCCTCATAATCCTATATGACCCATGTAACCTAAGTTTGATCTTTTTGACTCCACTTATTTTGATGGATGAATGCTTGTAAGGCTACAACATTAGATAAACCATGTCCACCTCAAAATCTATCTTTGTTTGGTTTTGATTGGCATATAGCTTCTACTTATTTTTGGATTTTTGAAGATGGTCTTTGAGTAAATTCAATACTTTTGACTTTTCTTGACTAAGTCACATGCTATTAGTACTCTAATGTCTGTACATATTAAATAAATCAAATTTAGTGCACCATTAACCATATAAATAATTAAAAAAGATACATACCAATGAACACATGGTATTATGTATTATAGTAGTACTCTCCCAGATGCAACCACTTAACCCATGTTGATTGTTGGTTTGCCAAAATATTTCCTCAAGTACCCCTCAACCCACTTGTTCATATGTTTGCCCATCCATTTAGGGGTGATAAATTATGCTAGGAGTAAGCTTTGTACTTTTCAAGTTCAAAGTAATTCTTTCCAACATGTACTAAAAAATATGCTATCCCTATCAATAATCATATTTTTAGGTAGTCCATGTAGTCTAAGCATTTTGAAAAATATATTTGCCACTTGAGGAGCTTTGAGCTCTAATTGAATGACAAATAAATGTGCATATTTTGTCAATACGTCAATTACTACATAAATGTAAAATTTACCATGTACCTTAGGGAGGCTAGTGATGAAATCCATGGATATACTATCCCACTTCTAATTTGGAATTGGTAGTGGTTGAAGCAATCAGATTGGAAAAAAAATGCTCTTCTTTATTTTCATAACATGTGGTACATTCTCTTATATGCTTGAGAAAAACTTCCTTGAGGCCCTTCCCTTAGGATCTTTCCTTGATTTACTTGTCTGTTATGAAGTACCTTGTGTGCCCCATCTATCATGAATTGCTCTCAATATCTTTTCCTTCATCTTAGATTTGGGGACCAAGACTCCATTCTTATATAAAATGAGTCCATTTGCCACTATGTAGAAATCATATTTTACCACTTCATCAAGAATATTGGTACAAAATGTGTTATTAGTATATTCCACAAAAATAGAAATAGTGCAAAGAGAATATAGAGTGAGCATTCTAGAAAGACTGTTAGCAACAAAAATATTCTTCCCCTTAATATACTCTGTCAAAGTCATAAGCTTGCATCTTACTTACCAACTTTTTGGTGATCATTTAAATCATGTTGGCTCAAAAATAATTTAAAATTGTTATGGTTAATTTTTACAACAAATATTCCTCTCAGTGCATTAAATATTATTTGAACTTATCTAGAGCATGCATAATAACCATCATTTTCTTGTCATAGATGGAGTTCATTCAATTTCTACTTTTAAAGGCTATAGTATGTCTCCTTTGAGTTAGAAAAAATCCTATTCCTCTCTTCAATCATCACATTATAAAAGAAATGGAAGAGAGAAATTAGGTATATAACAAGTATAGGGCATGGGCCCATTACCTTTTTGTGATTTTTTCAAAAGTTTCTTGAACAAGTATAGCTCATTCAAAGGCTTCTTTCTTTGTTAAATGTATCAAAGGTGTATCAAGTTGAGAAAACCCTTTCACAAATATCATATAATAGTTGCATAAACCAAAGAATCCTCTCAACTATGTTAATGTTGTAGGAGGATGCCAATTTGAAATAGCTTGGATCTTTTATGAATTAACTTGTACACTCAAAACTTATGATAGATCCCAAATATAAATTATTTTTTAATCCAAACTCACATTAGAAATCATTTACATAAACATATTACTATTTCATAATACCAAAAATAGTACATCCAAGTGCTCCAAATGTTCTTCTCATGTTTTATTGTAAGTCAAAATATTATCAATGAAAACTAATACAATTTTTCTTAGTTTCTTGCTGAATATTTGATTCATGCATGATTAGAAAGTAGCTAGAGAATTTTTTTAACCAAAGGTCATAACCAAAAATTAAAAATGCCTAAAATGATACATGAGCACTATTTTATGCATATTTTGGACTCTCACACACATATATGGTGATAACCCAATCTTCGATCAAACTTTGAGAAGTACACCACTCTATGTAGCACATGTATCAACTCATCAACCCTAGGAATAAGATATACATTCTTGATTATTTTATTATTGAATGTCATGTAATTAATGCACATCCACATAGAACCATCATTTTTTTTACAAGAACCACTGAGGATACAAAGGGATTGGAGCTAGGCCCTATATAACCCATATCTAAAAATTATTTTATAGCTTTCTTAATCTCCTCCTTATATACCCTTGGGTGATGATTGGAGTGATTATGACAAGGTTTGCACATATTTCTAACTCTATGATATATTGTAACCCTCTATCTAGAGATAGTCCTAAAGGCAAGTCATTATATACCACACTATGCCTATCCAAAATTTTCTAAATATTAACATGATGGGAGGATTTCTCACTTGTAGAATAATTTATCTATGCAATCATGTGTAGTGTCAAAAAATGCACACCTTTACATTTTCACATTATGTTTGCATCCCCTTAATTAATTGAACTTAATTAAGCCTTTGATTGGCCCAATTATGCATTCACAAGCCTAATTCATTTTCTGAAAGGGGAACCCACATTTAATCAATACCTACACTTAATTACACATCTTGGAAAATGTGTTTCCTAGGTTTAGGGCCTAGGACCCATTCACCTAAGGGAAAATGAGTCCTCCTTAAGTCTCGGGACCCATTTTTTAATAAGTTTTTGGCGACATTCTAATGATCTAAATTCAAATTGTAAAGCTTGGCTTCTGGTGTTTAATTGTTGGGTAACTAAGGAAACACCTATAAATTTACAAGGTCTTTTTATCAATTCAAATCTGACACATTTTATGTAAGCATTAAAAGAGAAAATATTATTGTCAAGACCATTGGAGAGTAGATTTATTAGTCATTTATTGCAACATTTAAGATCCTATCATGATGTCAAGATTTATGTATGTTCATACATGTTTTTGAGCTAACATTGTGATGTAGGTTTCAAGTTTCAAGCTAGCATTTAAGCATCAAGATATATCAAGCCATTTCATGCAAGATCCAATCCTTAGAGAGATGTGCTATACTTTAGTCCTCTAAGGGTAGCCATTAAAGGGTTTGGTGAGGTGTAATAAGTTTTGTTCATTCATTAATTCCTTCATTTTATCATTATCTCATTATCAAGGTTTAATTACCAAACTAGGGTTTGACCAAGGCAAACCCTTATCCACCAAAAAAACATTTTTATCCTCTCTTTGTGTTTGCAGATTTGCAGGTGAAGAAGGATTGAAATTGGATCAAAAGTGCAATTTTGCAAAGTTGTCAAAGTTGTCAAGACATAAAAACTCACCTATAGGTTATATTTCTGGCTTTCTGATAGTCAAACCTAGGGGAATCAAGAGCTTAGATCTAGGATGCGAGTACTGCAAAAAGAATTTTTAGACCCCAGTATAGAGACCCATTTTCCCTTGGGCGAATGTCCTTTAACAAAGTCTTAAACCCACTTTTGGAGCTGGGTACATACCATCCTAGCCTTCTTAGATCTGTTGATTAATGGTTGTTTCTGTCAATTTTATCATAATAATTCATGTTTCAAGTGTTAGATCTCATAAGTTTGATTGTTAATGCACTTTTATTCTTCTCCCAAAACTATTGTTTAGTCATTTTTATCATAAGGAAGTTAAGGTAGCATAGTGTTCAAACCTAGGGTTGACTCACCTTAAGGGTTGCAAGTCAATTCTAATCATTTGTGGCACTATGCCTCTTCCTAGTGAACATGGAAAAGGTGGATTTGTGATTAGGTGGAAACCCCCTTTTTCTTTTGGCATAGGTCCCTCATTTGCATCTTATTTTTAGGCCTCCTATCCATCTCTCCTCCTTTTTCCTATGGTTCATTTTGGTGAACCTGAACTTGTACATCTTAAATTCTAATTTGGGGACATTCAAAACAATAGATCTAGATTTGTATTAGTGTGTTTTTCATTAGTGTGCTTTGTATTACATTTAGGGTTTAATTTTGCATGTTTGCATCACTTAAATTCATAAAAAATAAAATAATTGTATTAATTTTTCATACATCTTGCATTGTAGTTGCATCAAGTGCGTCTTTCAGTCATTTAGATTCAAATTCAGTTTGAAATTGCATTCCAAAAGTTGTCACTTTTCCGACTTTATTCACTAATTGCACTTGCATTAAGACACCTAAAACTGGAAAAATTTGTCATTGAATTCATAGTCTACAACCTAAAATAAAAAACTCAAACATCAAACCAAAAACACAAACTTTATTTTTTCCAATCCCTGTACAAAGACCCATTCATCCTTGGGTGAAGTTGTCCTTGTATAGGTGCTTTTTCAAATTTATGGGCATCATTTTGTCTTTGTTTGCTTCATTTCATTCCATTGTCAGATGTGTTTTAGTTTTAGAAAATAGAAACTCTATACTTTCTTGTATTAAGTTCAATTGGTCAAATTAAGTGCATTGTTTGAAATCAAAATTGGCATTAAAATACATCATTTTTCAGGTTTTTGCATAGCATAATTAGTAAACTATCTTGTTTCAAATCTTAGAATTGTAAATCTTTTTTCATACTTACATTGTGATTCATACTTTTGGGTGTTCATTACATTTGCATAGCTCCTTTTCTTCATTTTTGTCATAACCCAATTTTATTGCATATTTATTTAAATACAAAAAAAATGAATTATTGATGAAATTCAATTAAATATTAAATAGAGATTCTAGAATATTCAAAAAATTGAATGAAAGGAGTTGACCGATGTTGACTTTGTGAATTTTTGAAAAGTATTTTATATGTTATCAATAATTGAACGTTACTGATCAATTTGCAAGTGCAATTGTGTGCAGTTGTAGGGTGACAAGTTGAAGGATGGGAACTCAGTTAAAGTAGGATTGTTTAGCTGGATCAAACATTAAGCTAGTTGGGATTTGGGTGCACACACCACAATAGCATGATGAATGGCATTTGATTGATTTGCATATATAAGAAAGGAAAATTTTCCCGATTTGAACTGTTTTAGTGCTTGCAAATGAATGGTTAGTAGATTTAATTGACTATTCAAACCTTGTGATTTGAAGGAACTAAAAATGAGCATTGTAAAGAAAATTCTTTTCTTTAGTGTAGAAGAAGAGATATATACATATGTAAAGAAGCTCGAAATGAAAATTCAAGTTCCTTACTTAAAATGATAATGTATGGAACCTTTGAGCCATTCCAAAACAAGCAACTTGTATATGAATGTTTTATTTAAAAACACATATATACATGTGTATGTAAATCACACACATACATATATATATATATATATATATATATATATATATATATATATATATATATATATATATATATATATATATATATATATATACATATACGTACGTATACATATTTAAATTTGAATTGAAATTAAGTTGATAATCGATGCAATAAGAGTCAGATTGTGGAAAAATCAATGAAGATTACAAGGCAGACCCACGATGGTCATGGCCTGCCCAATAATAAAGGCATTATTCAAAATTAGAGGGGGGCTATGGCAGAAAAAGCCATAATGTTAGCACCCAGCCGCATGCAAGAAGCGGTAGGTTACCATTTTGAATGAAGGTGGTGAGTAAAAAAGCAGGGGATCAATTTGGAAGAAAATCGACAAGCACCCAAAAAGGTAGAAAAGAGATCAAAGTTGTAGGAAAAATTTGAGGAAGGCTTCAATCGAAAGGCTCAACCATTGAGGTAATACGATTCTTGAAATAGTATCGATATCACTATCATATCTTTTCATTTCTTTAGCTAGTGTTTATCACTGCATTTGATGGTAGAATCGAAAATATAGTGGCATTCAATTTTATTGTCTATGTGTGTTTCAGCTTAGGTCGAAGGTATAGATTTGGCGACCACTCTCTGGGGGATTCGCATGGCCTACGACCTGCTCATGTTAGTATCTTGAATGGAGCCATTCGACTAGCCTTCTGTGCTAGTTTGAGGCATCAAAACCTATGAAGTGATTGTTAAGAATGTTCGGTCAATAGAGTAAGCCATATCTTGGCTATCAAAATTCATATTTTGATTTAATGTGTACCATTTGGTGTTGATTTTGTAAAGGTTCACCTGCCAAACCTATGAAAATGGGAAATAATCCTTTATGTTACCTTGAATATGTGTTGACAATGTTATCTTTAAAAGCAAACGCTTTCCATTATTAGCCTAGTCAATAATGGTAAAGGGGAAAACCGTTCTTTTATGCAGGACTGTGGTAAACATATGTGTATAAAGAAGAAGCCTCGATTTGAAGAATCAATGGGATGTTAGAGAAGGGTTTCTTTGTGGACTTGTAAGGATCGATCCTCGTGATCAATAGTATAATTTATTTGATTTACTTCCCACAACATTTGTCAACTTACAACATACCCAAATACTGCAAAGGTCTTCTAAAATAAATAAATAAGTGCAAACATTCTAAATATTTAGGTAATGTTATTTCCCACAAGCTTATAAATAATGGCTCAAACATAAATTATGATAATTTACCACAAAGAACAACGTAATTGAAAGTATGACCATTTAGACTTTTGTGACTATTGCTCATTCAAATAGAAAATAAAATCTTTAAAAAAAGTAAAATTCCATTTAAGAATCTAATCTATCTAATAACATATTCATCTTAAATAAAATTTAATAAAATAAAAATACACCAATCAAAGTGAGATTTGTGAAATCTAAATGATCTACAATATCCCTTAAAATTAAATTATATCTAAACATTAGAAAACTAATAAATATGACATATAAAATAATACAAAATTATCTACTTTGAAAAATGTTATACTACTTATAATAAACATATTGTTAATGAGTGATATCTTTATAAAAGCCCTGGAACAAGATTCACAAAAACCACCACTACATCTTATTCCAATTCTAATATATTTCTTTTGTTCTACAAACAACCCTATGCAAATCTAATCAAAAGATCCTTTTCTCCATAAAGAAAAAGTCATTTATATTAATTATTTATATCCAAACTTTTTAAATAAGTAACACATTACTCACATCTGCACCATTGCACATGCTTAACGCCAAGAAAAGAATAAAAATAGTCCTAAACATAAACAAATATATTTTCCTCACAAATGAATGAATTGTCTAAAAGTGCATGAAAACTTTATAATTGGCCACCATCATAAAGGAGTGACATCAAGATTTCCATTTCATTTTAACATCACATAAAAATATTCTTATTTTAAAGTACACAAAGCAATTGACACGTGTGCTATACATATTCCATTCTCATTAGAATTGTGCCACGTGGAGAGCAAGGTATCCATTGAAAAGGAAGTAAGGAGAAAATAAGGTCCACCATAAAGAAGAAGAGGATCTCATCAATAGCTTTGCATTTTTCTATAAATTTCATCAATAACGCTACACATATGTAATCACTTTATTTTACTAAATTTTTAAATTTATCAAAATAGAAAATATAATATTTAAAAAAAAAAATCATCTATAATTTATTATTTTGGAGTTAATTTTATGTTATAATTAATTTGTTGAAAGTTATTTAGTTGGATAGGTTTCAATTGTTGGTATAGTAATTGCGATTATACATGTTGGTAAATTAATCAAAATATTATCAAATAAACAATTTATGGGACCTTTAAATGAACGCTTCAACTTGTCTTCCTCAAGTAAAAAATCACACACATTATTAAATGTTATGTAATATATTTTGTTCTATATAATATAGTATAACCATCTACCACATGTGTATCAATTTTAAAATAAAGTTTCTTGCATAAATATTTAAGAGTATGCAAAATAAAAGTATCCATTATATCACATTGAAAAATAAAATATATAAACATTAGATCTTATGTCCACAAATGCAATGCAAACAAAGTAGCACAATTTAAGATTTAGTTTGTACTTTTCAACATGTCAATTTGAATAAGTTAACCAACATTCTTTTTCTATACATTTAGACAATGCACAACTACTCAAGTACCTGTCAAATATAATTATCTTATGACATAAATAAAAGATGATTGCGTACACAATTTATTAATACAAATATTTAAATATTTAAATAAATTATATTTAAATATCATTCTATTCTAGCTTGAAAATTCAATTTGTTCACATTGGTTCATTTATGCATTTATTTAAACTCTTATCCACCATTGTACCTTCAAGATTAGATGACATATAAAGCTCACCATTCAAAGGCAATTGATACAAATTCTTAATCAATGAAATATAAAAAATAAAATTCAACCTATCAAATTTGAATAAATAATACTCAATTTGTGGCAACAAAAAGATAACCAATAAAAAGTAAGTCCACATAACAAGAAAAATCTAGAGAATATAATATTAAAAATACTATAAAATTCAATGCTTGAAGTAGTCATTTTCTGCACTATATTTATTTAGAGTTTATCTACTTACGTTTCTCTATATGTTGCCCATTTTAGTATTAACTTTATAGAAGTTCCAATCTACAACTACTCTCATCAATTATATTGGGCATTATCAAGATACATTACCTTTGATTTATTTGTTCAACTCACATTCAATTTGTTTGGATTTAATTTTTTTTAATAAGTTACTATATTAGTTATTTGTAAGCAGTACTTATTTTTTACTACCAATTTATATTAGTTATTCACATGAATTGGTAAAGATGTAAAGTGATGGTAAAAAAATAATGTTAGCACCAAGTTGAATAAAATATTTTCTCAAAGTGTCAAAAAAATTGCTTTTGAAAAGAAGCTAAACCATCATTGAAAGAAAAAAAAATATCAAAAATATAAAAATCATTAACGTAATAATAATGTACATAATTCAAAAGTTATATCTAGAGATAAATTTGATAAAGTAAAAGTTACCCAACTTTCAAGTATATGTTTTTCCTATTCACCCAAAAGACAACATGTGCATAGGAACTATAAAAATAAGAATATTATATAATAAAATAATATATTTTAACTCAACCATGGGTATCAATTTTATGTTTTACATGATAAAAAATAGAAAATTTAGTAGAGCCGAATCAACTCAACAATAATAATATCTATAGACTACAAAAGTTTTATCTAAAGATATATTTGATAAAGCTAAAGCTACATAACATTCAAATAAGTTTTATCATATGCAACATAATAAGTAATACATAATGTATTACTTCATTTACATACACACACACATATATATATATATACGTTGACATATAATTACTGTAACGTGTAAATGTATACCATATAACCATATACACACATGTACTTATGTGTTCTTTTAATAACATTTATATACACATACATCTTTGTATATTATATACGAGATGATTACCACATGACTCATTAAGTTTGCAATTAAATCAAACATGAAGATAATAAAAAATATATAGCGACAAGGTTAAACTTACCCCAATACGCAACTGGAAACCCTAGACTCACACTGAATCAATGGTATCTAAAACTTGAACTACACGGTACAAAGAAACTCAGATGGCATTGCTAGTAAGCCCTTAAATTATACCCTTCTTCTAAGTGTTATTCTCCTTCTCCGTCTGGAGGGTGTGAGAAAACTATCCTACAATTCCACTAACAAAACAACCAAGTAGTTAACCGTTAAGATATACATCAAAGACATATTATTGCATATTTAACAATAATTCATTTAATGCAAAAACCATCATATCAAATAAAACTCATCATAACATTTATTTTTCAAAATTTCATAATTACATAATTCATCTTTGCATTTACCATAAAGTAAAAAGTAATTATAATTCAAAGGCAAAGTGTAACACCTAACTACCCACCTCATTTCATGCAAACCCAAGTTTACAAATTAAGCATCCAAACCCCTGATTAGGTACTTGGGGTTAAGTAAAAACACCAAAATTTAAAATTTATGACTACTTATTTGTCCAAAATTAAAATAAAACTCCTAAAATGTGATTAAACACATAACACTACATTCTAATGCAAATATAGAACAAGATAAAATGATGCTCCTGCATCATACTCCCAAGGAGAAAAAAGTTGGCTCATGAGCTCCTACTCATGAGGTTTGCAAGGTTACTCCCATGCTTATTGATGTTTGATTTTGTCATCCAAGCAACATCCTTTATTGAATGACCTTTCCACTTCACTAAGTATTGGTAGTACTCTTTACCCCTTATCTATTTAACAACTTGCTTCTCCAAAATAGCTTCTAGTTCTTCCTTATTAGCTTCTAGTAATTGGTTTTTCCATTTCCTAATTAACATTTCCTTGCTCTTAGTTGTGTCACCTTCATCACCATCTTCTTTGTATGGATACAAATTTGTAAAATTGAATATAAGAGAGATTCCAACACCACTTGGCAATTCTATCTCATAAGAAATGTTAGAAAACTTTCTTAAAATCTTACAATGGCTAATTTTCTTAATTTTCAACCTGTTACATTCACCTTTTGGAAACTTGTCCTTCCTCAAATGAGATAATACCATGTCTCCAATATGAAGATTAACCTCTCTGTTCTTGAGGTCCGCATGGTTCTTGTATTTAGTCACACTTGCCTCTAATTGTTTCTTGACTTGTTCATGTACTTCTTGTATATCAATGGAAAAATATTCTCCCTCAACACTTCTTTTCTTCATTTTTCTTAAATTTATCATCTAAAAAACACCTTTGGGATGTGAACCATAGGCTATTTGAAAATGAGAGTTCATACTTGTACTCCTATTAGGTGAATCATTGTAAATTCTACTTGTGGCAAGATGAGATCCCATTGTTTGGGATTATCTTTTGTTAAGCATATTAGTAGATTACCCAAAGTCTTGTTGACCACCTCTATTTTTCCATCACTTTGAGAGTGGTATGATGAATTGAAATTTAAATTAGTGCCCAAATTCTTCCATAAAGTCCTCCAAAATTGTCCCACAAATTTAGTATCTCTATGTGATGATAATGCTTAGTAGAATTCCATGCAATCTAACCACCTATTTGAAGAACAAATTAGCAATATGAGTAGCATCACTTGTGGTCTTGCATGCTATAAAATGAGCCATTTTAGAAAACCTATCTACTGCAATAGAGATTGAATCATGGCCTCTTTGGGTTCTAGGTAGACCCTAAACAAAATCCATACTAATGGAGTCCCAAGGTCTATTTGGGATTGGTAAAGGCTGATAAAGACCTGCATTTTTACTCTTTCCCTTGGAATATTGACATACTTTGTACCTTTCTACAAAATTTCTCACATCTTATTGTATTTTAGGCCAAAATTAATGAGCACTTAGTTGAGCTAAAGTCTTCTTTAGGCCAAAATGACCAACAAGACTACCACAATGCTTTTCTCTAATTAAATTTTCTCTCAGAGAACACCTTGGTACACAAAGTTGTGATCCTTTAAAAACTAATCCATCTTGCAACATGTAGCCCATCCAAGGTTATCTATTTCTTATACTTGGTTGTTTACACACCTCATAGGCTTCTTGTAAATCCAAATCATATTTGTACAACTCCTTAAGAGACTTTATTCTTCCACTTTCTATCTGAATCTCTCTTATGAATTTAAGGCTCTCCTACTCAAAGTATCTGATACCTTATTGGCGTGGAATTTTTTTTCTTGATAACACAAGTGAAATTTTGCAAATACTCCACCCATTTCATGTGTCTTTGACTTACTTTTGGCTGGTTGGTTGTGAAATATAGTGCATGATTATCAATGAAAATAACAAACTCCTTAGACATCAAATAATGTCTCCCCTTTCTTAAGGCTTGAACTAAAGCATTGAACTCAATATATCATAAGTTGAATACCTCTTTTTTTGCATCATTTAACTTCTCACTTAAGTATGTAACTGGTCTACCTTCTTGACTTAGGACAACTCAAATGGCTACCCCACTTGCATCACATTCAAATTGGAAAACCTTGTTAAATTCAACAAGTTCTAGTATAATCTGTTTAGTTGTTTTCTTCTTTAAAAACTAAAAATTCCTTTTAGAAACATCAATCCAAACAAACTTTCTTTTGTCTCCTCTTATAGTATCTATGAGTGGTAGAACAATTCCACTAAATTTTTTGATAAATTTTCTATAAAAACTTGTAAAACCATGGAAATTTTTTACCTCATAAGCTATTTTGGGAGTTGTCCAATTAGTTATGGCTTTCACTTTTTCCTTATCCATCTTTAATCCACCTTGAGAAATCACAAAACCAAGGTACACTAATTCTATCCTTATAAATAAACATTTATTGGTATTAATCAATAATCTTTATTCTTACAATTTTTGCATTCTCATCCTAAGATGTTTGAGATGTTCTTCCTTGCTTGAGTTATAGATCAATATGTAATCCAAATAAACAATAAAAAATTCACCTATGAAGGGTTTTATAACTTCATTCATTAGTCTCATAAATGTACTTGAAGCATTGGTAAGACCAAATGGCATAACAAGCCACTCATTCAACCCCTCATTAGTCTTAAATACAATTTTCCATTCATCTCCTTCCCTTATCCTTATTTGATGATAACCACTCTTGAGATAAATCTTAGAAAAATACTCAGAACCACACAAAAAATTAATCAACTCATCTATTCTTAGAAGAGGGAACCTATACCTGATGGTAATCTTGTTTATTGATCTTGAATCTATACAAATCCTCCAATCTCCTTCTATCTTTGGCACCAATACTGCTAGTACTGCACATGGGCTAATACTTTATTTTATCAAACATTTTCCCAATAGTTCTTCCACTTTCTTTTTGATCTTAGTATTTTCTTGTGGAGTCATCTTGTAGAAAACTTTGGTTGACAAACTTGTACCATGTATTAAGTCAATATGATGACTAATCATCCTAATAGGTGGTAGCTCATTGGGAACTCATTCACCACTATATCAACATACTCTTCCAACATGGTTTGTATCTCTTGAGGCAACTTGTTTAACCTGGTTTTTGTCATAACAGTTCTAGGTCTATTTACTAGTGTAAAACCCATCTTTTACTCTTTCATTGCATTCAAAAATTCCTTCTCACTCATCATCAAGACATTACAACTAGTCACTTTTCCATCTTCTTCTTCTTTCAAGGGCAACAAAGTTGCTTTCCACCATCTTTTTCAACAGTATAAGTGTTTTTTCTCCCATCATGAATATTTTTCCTATCATATTACCAAGGCCTTCCCAATATCACATGACACACATCCATCGATATTACATCACAAAGAACCTTATCTTTATAGCTTCAAATCTGAATGTCTACCCAATATTGCTCATTTGCTAACACTTGTCCTTTATTGAGCCATGAAAACTTATATGGAGTTTGATGTGGAATTATTTTCAACACAAGATTCTCTACCATTTCCATTGAAACTAAATTATTGGTGCTATCTGAATCAATAACCATTTTGCAACATTTACTTTGAGATTTGCACTATGACTTGAACAAAGTCTTTCTGTGGGAAGGCTATTTTTCCTTGGGTGGTTTGATCAACACTCTTCTAATCAACAAAGACTTTCCAACTTTAGGTTCTTCTACATGGGATGAAGATCCTACAATTTCTTCTTCTTCTTGGTCTACTTGATTTCTATCCTCAATTCTTGAGCTGCTTGCTTGAGGGTTTTTTAGATATCCCCAAAACCTATGACCTACAAACTTATTGCATTTGAAACATTTACCAACAAATCCGCTACCTCTTTGTGTGTGTCCACCCCTAGAATAAGGTCTTCTTCCTCTAAATCCACCTCTTGGATTATGTGATTGTTCTTGGAAAGGACTTGGTTCTAAATTTTATTTTTAAACTAAATTATTCCTCCTTGTTGTCCCCTAACTCTAAAATTTCTACCTCTACCCCTATTTTTTTTATTTTGTTTCTATTCAACTTATCTTCTAATTTTAGAGAAAATTGGTAACATTCTTCTATTGTCCTTGGGTTGATTAGGCTAAGTTCATCTTGAATATTGTATCTTAACCCATTGAGATACCTGGCTATCTTCTCCATGTATTCTTCCCAATATGTAGACCTGATGGTTAATCTATAAAAATACTTTGTATACTCTTTGACACTCACCTCTTTTTGGTTTAGATTTTGCAACTTCTTGAAGAGATTAGTTTGATAGTCACTAGGAAGGAATTTTTCCTTAAGTTTTGCAACCATTCTATCCAAAAATTCAATTTTATGCTTAGCTTTCTTTCTCCTCTCATCTTGTATGAAATCCCACCAAAGAGTTGCATGGATCTTCAATCTGGTACAAGAAAACTTCACCTTGTTTTCATTAGGAACATTTTCATAGTCAAAGTATTTGTCTAATTCTATAACCTAATCAATAAGTGTTTCTCCATCTAAAATACCTTCATAGGTAGGAATCTCTACCTTTGGTTTGGACCCTTGTCCCATGATTACCTTGAGAAATCTATCTATTCCTCCATCTACAGGCTCTTCAATCTCTTCTCCTTCTTCTTCTTCAAGTGCTCATGGTTTTTCCTCTTTGTCACTCACATCTCCTGTGATGACTCCTCTTCTTTGATGTTCCTCTACTACTATGAGTCTAGCATGTAAAATCACTCTTAGATTCCTCATCTTTTCAAGAATGACATCTCTCACGTGGACACCTCCTCTTCCACTTCCTTTCATTCCTCTTCTAGGTGGCATTTTGATTTCTCAATGAAACTTACCAACACACAATCAAGTATTTCTTGTCTCTTTTAGGTACCAAACCTAATTTGGTACCAAATTGATGTAGAGGGAAAGGAATTTGCAGAAAAATATAATAATTAGTGACTTGTTTGACAAAATGCCTCTTCCTAGTAGCCATGTTTTTGGATAAATCTGATGGCACACCAATTTTGTGGAGGTTCTTGGGAATATAATTTTTTTTTTAGATACCCTTTATGGAGATATAACTCCTCCTATAATGGCATCCTCCAAAATAAAACAAAAATCCTTCAAAATGGACTGTTATCAGTCCTAATTAGCTCTTCGAGTTGTCAAAATTGATTTTTTTAAAAATAATGCCCTCACACATGCGGAAATGACATAAAAGCTATTTTAACAATCAATTTATGTTTCCACAAACCTAATTTTTTTTTATCAATTGGGTAGGTGTATTTCTCCCAAAACTCAAATTTCTTAGTTAAAAGCATAGACAAGGTTTTGATAAGGCAACAAGTGAAAAAAATTCTAATTTAATATCCACTTTCAAGTCCTCAAACCAAATGAATTAGGTTTGTATAGACCTTTTAACAACTCCAACAATAAGAAAATCAAACAAATAACTTCAAAATCTACTTATTTTGCAAAAATGGAGGTCTAAAACACTAGTAACACCTTGCCAACATACCCGCCAGCAAAAACTTCATTCCTTTTCTTTTTAGAATGACGTAAACTAAATTTTCCATTTTTTTCAAAATTAAAAATCATCCCTAACTACCTACCTCATCTCATACAAACCCATGTTTACAAATTAAGCATTCAAATCCCTAATTAGGTACTTGGGGTTAAGTAAAAAAACCAAAATTTAAAATTTATTACTACTAATTTGTCCAAACTTAAAAAAAAGCTCCTAAAATTTGATTAAACACATAATGCTACATTCTAATGCAAATATATAACAAAATAAAATGTTGTTCCTGCATCATACGAGAACCATGCTATTATATGAAATACAAGAGAAGATCAATAAGAACATATGATCAATTCATGTTTACTCAAAGATTCGAAGAGATATAATGTAAAACCATAATTCCCTAACCCCATGAATTTAGTTCCTTTATAAAATGAGTATATGTTCTCTAGTCAACTACTCCATTAAAAGCATTCATCAGAGCATACCCTTCACATTCTATTTTCCTATTTAATTTTAAAATATATGATAGATTAGGGGTAGTCAACATGGTTAAAAAACTTGGTAGAGAAATTTGATTTAGAAACCAAGCATGAAATCAAGTATCGTCTTCATTTGTTTACCATATAGGAATACCATTAATTCTTCTAAAATAACAACAATTCTATAACCTAAGTACCTCTTCTTCTTCTGGTTCAAGTTCCCCGCCACTTTGTTCATCCTTCACTATTGTTTGCAACCCTTAAATACACAAAGTACAATAACCCACATCAATTAAATTATTTTTTTTGTACTAAACTAAAATTTTGATTTTAATTAGCACACAAATTTCTTGCAAAGAAATCACCTTGAAATTTCTCTAAAATTTGGGTTTCAACCATTGATAGAAAAAATAATGCATAATTCCTTGTCCCATTGATATTGTAAACCTCATAAAATAATTAGAAATTTAAAATATTGAATGGAATTTAGCACAAATTAAAAAAATTCAAAATAAGTAATGATTTGAATTAGATATAAAGGTTTTCATATAATACGAATTCAAATCCATAATGCACAATATAATATTTTCTATGTTATGGTTGAATATATACATAAGAGAACAAGCCCATTCATTCAAGCTTATTGTATACAATTGCTTAAAAATACTAAAAAAACTAACCCTAAAACTATACTTTAGAAGGCCTAAGGTCCTTACAAAAGTGTTTGAGTAGATATGTGGTGCTTACAATTTAAATGAATACACAAACATTTGAGTAGATATGTGATGCTTATAATTGATATTCCTACAATGACTACAAGAAATTTATATAGGAAAATGTACTCACATTAGAAGCTCTTCCAAATATATCCTCATATGAGTTTTTCATTGTCAACATTATGAAGTAGAATCCCTCCACACATGGTGACAAAGGTCCAAATGTCATGACCACATAAACCCTACATTCATGTTCCTCCACACTATCACTTGGGAAAAAATGAAACAAATGATAATATGAATAGGGTTATTATTATCATTTTAGACATTAGGGTGTTCAATTTAGGGTTAGTATTACCATTTTAGATGCTAAAGTGTTCAATTACATGGTCATTTATTATTGTTTTAGATTATAGGGTGTAGTGATTTATGGTTAGGTATTAGTAATTTAGAATTTAAGGTCTAACAATTAGGGTTAGATGTTGGCTTTTTAGAGGATAGATAACAAAATTATAAGATGAAATGTAGAATATAGAGTAGAATTAAAATGTTTATGATTATTTTTGTTGTATACAAGTCATTTTGTAAATAAAAATATATTATTTTTTAAACATAAACAATGTTATTTGTGTTCAATTGTTGGGTCTTCTATATAAAATATAATGATAAGATATGATAATAATAATGGTTATTAAAATAATTTGGGCTCATTTAGGTTTTGGATAAGTTATACTTGGAAAAGATTAAATTATTTCAATAAAAAAAAGTATTTTAATGTTTGACTACTAGGGATTTCATGTTTAAATTTTGGTTGAATCTTCAAAATGCATTTTGATGTCACTTCTCACTAGATGCGTTGATGTGGCAATTTTTGTGATGAGTACAAATCCAAACCTTAGTTGTAAATAAATAAGATTCTATATCAAATTTCTAAACAAAGTGGTCATAGAAAATTTCATGTAATCTCTACATGGTCAACAAGTTAGCCTACATGACTATGGGCATGTCTCCCCTATATAATCATTCAATATAAATCAAATATTAATGACAAACATGAATCGCAAATAAATTTTTTAGTATAATTCTAACTTTTTACATGTATGCTCAATTTTTCTTGGAATCTCTTTGAATAAAGAGTAAGATTAAACTAATAATTATAATAATTAATATTTTTAGCCATTCTCCTACTTATCTATAATAATCAGAGGCTAAATTCTAAATACCTCACATATACATACACATTTCCTTGTTTCACTCAAAACACACTAAGTTTTTCACCCTCTTCTTTTCTCTATGCATTACATTCTGTGACAAATCCTAACTACCCACACACATGGGTATGTTTACAAAAAGGGGGGGCAAAAGGGGATTAAAAATGGCTTTTTTTAAAGTCAAAATTGATCTTGGCTGAGAAATTGAAGATAGACACACTAAAAATTTGAAGAAGCAACAAGAATAAGATTTGTAGTGCTTGTAATTTAATTTATACACTACTATTTTTTTTAAATGGTGGAGATTAAGAGGTTCAAATAGGGGAGTACACAAAGTGCTTCTAGTTTTTCCAAAAATATATAACATAACATCTAGTGTGTGCTCCCCATAAAACATTGAATTTTTTTAAGTATTCAAAAATCACTTGGTGGAAAATTAGCTATCATGTAGTTTATGCTTCATTTTTTTACTATTCTTTAATGAATATATGATTTCTTACTAATTTTTAAAGTGAAAACATCCTTAAAAAATGAAAATTTGACCATGCTCCCCCTATTTTTTAAAAATTAATTGAAATTCATTTTTAATGTGTATATAATAAAGTCTAAAATGAAAAAATGTAATTTGTTTCAAATTTGATGAGTTGATAAAAAATGAAATAAATAATAGTATAGATAGGTTTTTGAAAAAGAAGGAAGATTTTAGCAAAAAAAATTAAGATCATAACCTTAATGTATGGTTAGAAAGGTAAGAGAAAGGTTGATTTTATTGTGGCATTTTTAAAGATTAACATTGAAAAATATGCAAACTTGATGGAGAACACACTTGACATTTAGTTGTATTTCTATATTTTGTAGAAAACACATAGTTGGTAATTGACATGCAAGTCCAACCCTTTGGGTTTGATGCCCAAGATAAATCTAAACCTAAGGGTTGGTAGTCTCCAAGGTAAGCTATACTGCACTTGTGTTATGAAAAAAAAGTATAAATCATATTCTTTTAGATCATTTTTATATTTTTCATAACACAAGCACATTATGAAAACATTAAAAGGAGTCTAAAAGAATGTGGTTTAAAATATTTTTTATTTTTTCATAACACAAGCATATTATATTGTGGTAGTGACCAAGCCACTAATGAGCCATATAACATGAATGTATTATAGCACACTCATGTTATATGCACAGTTTGACCATTTTTTGGTCTCCCACCTTTGTGTAAAAATCTACATATTATCAATAAGAAAACACATACAATTCAATTACATGAGTATTCTCATGCAATACACTTCATGAAGTATTTATCAACTTCACAAAATTATTATAATACCATATATCAATGTCAATTATCTCAATGCATATAGTATTAGGAGTATATATAGGAACCTATATCCTAACACTACCTAAAATATTCATAACGTCTTGTATAATTATAATTATAGTACATAAACAAACATAAATTGTATGTATCTAAAAATATAAAATATCTCTAAATACAATCCATGTATGATTACCCTATTTATACACATGTAATATTTAGCCATGTAGAGGGGAGAAGCTAATCTCCTGAAAAACATGTCCTTAGACATGATAACATAATACCCCATCCCCCATGCATTGCATCATAAATGATATAAGATTGACAAATGTTTAGGCACATGCCATCACATGTCTCGTCATCAAAAAATGTGTCACACCAACAAGTTTTAAAATTACCATATTTTAATATTAATTTGAAAGCCGAAAAGGCCGCCATTTGGACAAATTTTGTATTTTGAAGGTTGTTGGGGAGCTTGAAAGTGAGTTGCAAGCATTCAAAGGTCAAAGTAGAGCGTCCAACTCTCCCTACAAAAATGCACATGACAAGCGTGAGTAGCTAGCTAGCAAGTATGTATATCTGCCAAAGATATGCCATTGTGTCATTCTATGTAGGGATTGTGGAGAATTGAACAAGTATTGATTGCAAAACATTGGGCATTCACTTGAAATGCACAGTTGTTTATGTGCCTTTTTGTTGAGGGTTTGTAAAATTTGTGTTTTGAATGTTCATGTGAGAACTATTTGAGGAAGCATAAAGAAATAACTCACAACTCACTATTGAAATCCAACCTGCATTTATTTTCTGCAGTTGAAATAGTTCTAGAATAACGTGTAGAAAAACTAGAAACGAGGTAGAGTATATAACCAAGTTCAAAAACACAATGTAGGTTTGCACAATTAAATTATATGTTTTCAAAGCCACATAAAGCCCATAACGTTGCTATTTTTGACATTCACATGTTGAAGGTTGTTGGGGAGCTCGAAAGGGAGTTGTAGGCATTTGGAGTTCGAAGAAGAGTGGTCAATCTCCCTACCAGAACGCATGTGATAGGTGCAAGCAGCTAGGTAGTAGGTATGTATATCTGCCATAAATATATGTCGTTTTGTCATTCTACCTAGGGACTATAAAGAATTGAATGGGTATTCATTGCAAAACATTGGGTATTCATTTGAATTTACAATTTTCCAAGGATTTTCCTTGCAAAAAGGGGTTTTCATTTGATATGCAGAGTTTTTAAAGTGTTTTTGGTTGAGGCTTTTTAAATTTTATGATTTTAACGTTCTCTCCATAAATATCTCAAATGAGGAAAATTGTTGAAATTGAGGTGAGGGGTGACTAACCATTTTGGTTGTTACATGTTGAGTTATGAATGTCTTCACATAAATAGGAGGTTTGAAAACATGTTGTCGTTTGTCAACTGCACTTAATGGCACAAACCAAGCTTCAGGGTAGACAATTAAACTTGTAGAGGCTGCTTGATATAAGAAATTGCATTCACTTCATAACACAGTGTGCTTGTCAACCTTCACATCACAATAGTAGCTACCAAATTATAATAAGATTTTTATAAAATTGTCATACAGTTTTGTGAATATTAATATTTTTTTTAAATTAGGATTTTCTAATTTATTTGTATAAGTTTGTTTGTATTGATATTTCAAATCATAATTAGTGATCTATTATTCAGATGGGGAAATGATTTAATATTTCAAATCACACTTTCTTCCGTTATTGTAATAATTGATCAAAAAGTGATTTGAAATATTGATAGAGATTTTAATAAAAAGCATGCTTCATAAGACAATGTATTTGTCAACCTCCACATCACAACATACCCAACCCCTTGTGGTTTTCAAGTTAGTATATGTAGGTGTGCATTAGAAATGGCAAGAAATTCTTCCGTCATTGTAATAATTGATTAGAAAGTGATATGAAATATTGATAGATATTTTAATGAAAATCATGCTTCATAAGACAGTGTATTTGTCAACTTCCACATCACAACATACGCAACCCCTTGTGGTTTTCAAGTTTGTATATGTAGGTGTGCATTAGAAATGGCAAGAACACTAATTTCTTTCCATTAATGGAAATATTGAATAAACTTGTTGACATCGGTGAACATTGTGTAGTGCAGGGTACGAAACACAATGTGTTTTGAAGCCTGCCTTTACTTATGAGTGAACTTTTTCATGAATTAAAAATGTACAAACGTATATATGGGGTTCTATTTTATCAATAACATGTTTCTCATTATAGGAAACCTTTGTTCACCATCAATAGATAGTGGAAGATGCATATACATATCAAGCAACAACCTAAAAAAGCCTAAAGAACACTATTCTAACCCAAAACTATATTTTGATCTATCACAATTTCTAATATCTAATCTTACCAAACTAATAATGAGAGTTAGCCGATGGGCAGTTGGCTTAATGGAAATGCCATGTTGTAAGAACCTAGATGGTGTTGAGTTCACATCTCAATATATAAATAAAGGAAAATGGATAAAGTCAATGGATAAAACCTAAGAAAATTCAAAATATAAATCATATGCACCATTTTAAATTCATTATGATTCAAATTTTCACTATCATATGTTGCAGATCTAATATGATCTATAGATTGATATGATGTGAAATTAAATTAATGTGACATAGTGTGACATACGGGTATCTCAGCTTTTGAAAGTGATGACACCATTCTTAGCACTTTCATTTGTACCTTTCATTTTGATTTGTTCCCTATGCACTCTATTCAAGTCACAAATAAAAGTGAATGAGAGGAACAAAGGAAAATACATAGATGATGTAGAAAGAGGTGGAAAGTGCAAAGAGGAAGAAGAGGAGGACAACAAAAAGTCTATAAAAATGGAAGGTACAAACGAAAGTGATAAAAATGGCATCGCCACTTTTAGAAGCTTCAATACCCATATATCATGTCATGTCACATTAATTAAATTTAAGATCATATCAGATCCATAGCATACAATAGTGAAAATTTGAATCATAACGATGTGACATGCCTCATGACTTCTCATTTTAAGTTTGAGCTATAACTATTTAACGAGTGATCCTCCTGAAAAATAATTTATCCATAATTAAATTTTTAATATTACATAAAAAGTATGGAAAATGAGGTAGAAGCTAATCTCCCTACAAAAACACATGCCTATGAGATGATAACATAATGCCCCATCCACCATATGACATCATTATGAGATAAGATTGATGGACGAACACTAACAGACATTTACGCATGTGCCTTTTTGAGTGTTGTCACATGTCCTGTCGTTGGAAAAATGTGGCACATTGGTAGGTTTTAAAATTAGCAAGTTTTAAAATTAATCTCCCTAAAAAATGCTTGTCTTAGACATGATAACATAAGGAGATGCATGTGTGGGTTGCAGGTTTCATAAACCATCTACTCAGAACCCAGTATGTTTTCCAACTTACAAATATACAGTGCATTTTTTTTTGATGATATGAATAAGTTGAAACACATTTTTTACTTTCTAATAACAAATGGTTTTCAAGACATTCATATTGTGAATAAAATTATAGTTTGGAAAACACTGGGTTTTATAAAACCTATAACCCACATACTATTTGAAAACCAAAATTGCATGTGTTAGAAATGATAACATTATTCCCCATCCACCATACGATGACATCATTACGAGATAATATTGACAAATGGATGCTGACAAATGTTTAGGCATGTGTTGTTCTGAGTGCTATCACATGTGTCATTGAAGAAAAAATGTAGCACGTTGATAGGTTTTAAAATTAATCCCCTAAAAAATGCATTTCTTAGACATGATAACATAATGTGACACATGTGTGGGTTGTAGGTTTTATAAACCATCTACTCACAACCCACCATGTTTTCCAACCTACAAATATATTGTGCATTTTATTTTTCGATGATATGAAGAAATTGAACACACATTTTTTTACTGTAACTAACAGTTGTGGTAAATTTTCAAGGTGCCTTTCATTACATTCGTACTCTCTAAATAAAAAAAGGTTTTCAAGACATTTATATTGTGAATAAAATTGTAGATTGGAAAACACTAGGTGTTATAAAACCCGCAACCCACATACTATTTTAAAACCAAAAACACATGTCTTAGATAGGATAGCATTATGCCCCATCAACCATACAATGGAATCATTACGAGATAAGACTGACAGATGGATGTTGACAAAAGTTTAGGCGTGTGTTGTTTTGAGTCCTATCACGTGTCCCATTGCCAAAAAAACATGACACACTGACAGGTGTTAAAATTAATCTCCCTATAAAAATGCATGTCTTAGACATGATAACATAATGTGGTGCATGTGTGGGTTGTAGGTTTCATAAACCATCTACTCACGACCCACTGTATTTTCCAACTTGTAAATATATTGTGCATTTATTTTCTTATGATATGAATAAATTGAAATGCATTTTGTACTATAACTAATAGTTGTGGTAAATTTTGAAGGTTCCTTTCATTACATTCACACTCTCTAATTAAAAAAGGTTTTCAAGACATTCATACTATGAATAAAATTGCAGTTTGGAAAACACTGGTGTTATAAAACCTGCAACCCACATACTTTTTTGAAACCCAAAATTCATGTCTTAGATAGGATAACATTATGCCCCATCAACCATACGATGGAATCATTACAAGATAAGATTGAGAGATGGACGATGACATACATTTAGGCATGTGTCGTTTCGAGTGCTATCACATGTACCATTGCTAAATAAGTGTGGCACATTGGCAGGTTTTAATATTAATCTCCCTACAAAAATACATGTCTTAGACATGATAACATAATGTGATGCATGTGTGGGTTGAAGGATTTAGAAACCATATACTCACAACGCACTATGTTTTCCAACCTACAAATATACTGTGCATTTTATTTTTCGATGATATGAAGAAATTGAATACACATTTTTTACTGTAACTAACAGTTGTGGTAAATTTTCAAGGTTCCTTTCATTACATTCATACTCTCTAAATAAAAAAAGTTTTCAAGACATTCATATTGTGAATAAAATTGTAGTTTGGAAAACATTGGGTGTTATAAAACTTGCAACCCACATATTGTTTTAAAACCCTGAACATGTAACAACCCAACTGGTTAGTCACCCTTCACCTCAATTTGATCTGTTTTATGTTTGTGTTGAAAACCTTTTGTTTTGTAGACAAACAAAATGTAATAAAATTAGAAAATAGTGAGTCTTACAAAATTTGCAACACACATACTGTTGTAAAACCCTTTACATGTAACAACCCAATTGGTTGGTCACCCTTCACCTAAATTTGGTTATATTTATTTATCCCTCACTTTCAACTCCTCCCCGTGCTCTCCACCCTTTAACTTTGAACATCTTCACCTAAATTTGGTTAGATTTATGTATCCCTCACTTGCAACTCCTCCTCGTGCTCTCCACCCTTTAACTTTGAACATGAAGAATGAAATAAATAACAACCTACATTGTGTTTTCCAACTTGAAATTATTTAGTGCATTTATTTTACCATCATATGAGGAAATTGAAACACAAATTTAAGTTGTATTACTATCTATAAAAGAAAAAGGTTTTCATTACATTCATACTGTTTTCATATACTACAGTTTGGAAAACACTGGGTGACTAACCAAATTGAGGTGAGGGGTGATAAACCAATTGGGTTGTTATTGTGTTAATAACAAAAGGTTTTGATTACATTCTTAGTGTTTCATAAAATTGTAGGTTGGCAAATACTCAGTGTTATCAAACCTACAACTGACATGTTGTTGTAAAATGTTATACACACAATGAACCAATTGGTTGGTCACCCCTCACCTTAGTTTGGTCATATTTATGTATCCCCCACCTACGAATGCTCCCCATACTCTCCACCCTTTAGCTTTAAATGTGCACAGTGAAATAACTAACAACCCAAATTGTGTTTTCCAACCTATATTTACATTATGCAATTAAATTTATAAAAAAAACGCCATAAAAAAAGATGTTAGGAGAGATGAGTTTTTCATATATTTGAATGAATGTTCACTTCTTCATAGTTCCAATAGAATGGAAAAATGGTAGGTAAATTGCTAATATATATTACTAGTGTTAGTGATAGGTTAAATTGGAAATTAAATTACCATGGTACAATTTAATATGTTTTTTTTATTGTTTGTACAAGTTGGTATGATGTAGTCAACACAACATATAATCCAATATTGTCAAAATTTGGAATACAATGAAATCTTTGTAGCACCAATTGTCTTTAATTTTCCAATTTAATCTATCACTAACACTTGTCTTCCTTCTAGGTGGTTGACATAGGTGACAAAAAAATTTGAATAAAACAAGGCTAGGTGGATTTTGAAGGACGCTTGAGGAGACGTGAAGCATATGCACTAAATATAGGTGATTCTAGCTCTCATAGCTTGAATTGCAAGTGTACTGGACAGCTAAATTTCCAAAATTTATTTTTCATTTCGAAGTTGTGATTTATTTATAGATGAGATGCTTACTATGGGGAATGCAAAAAATATACAATTTAATTTTAATAAAATAAATTTTACTTTATTGTGGACCTATTATATCTAACAAACACCTCATAGAAGGGAGAATGGATGCTTTGCTTCTCGCCTACAACTCACTTTCAAGCTCCCCAACAACCTTGAAAAGCTCAAATGATAACTTTTTTATTTTGAAATCTATTTTAAAATTAAAACATGCTATTTTAAAATCCTATCAATATGCCACATTTTCCAATAATGGGATAGGTGATGACACCCACTAACGACACACATAAATGTCTGTTATCGTCTGTCAATTAGTCTTATCTCGTAAGGATTCCATTGTGTGGGGGATGGGGTATTATGTTATCATGTCTAAGACCTTGTAGTTTTTTTGAAAGATTAGTTTCTCCCCAATTTTACGTGGAGAATGTTTCCTCCTTGAAGTGTGAGTGTTACATGTGAAATGGTTAAAACACCATTGAATAATGATACTACATCATTTAAATTATCTTCATCATAATTGATTTTTGTTTTCTTAGTGCATATTTGATATAATATCTTGCATTATTGTTCCCATGAGCATTGCTAAAAAATATGAATATGAGGCTTATTTATAATTCAATCAATTTGACAAAGTGCAGAAAAATGGTTATGAAATTTGAATTATGAGGAAGACCCATCTAATAAAATAATTTTAAAAAATATTACATCTTTCCCAACAAGAGTGATATAAAATTATTGAAATCAATGTTGCATGAAGTATGTATTGTGCTCTTTATCATCACTAATATAAAATACATGTAGTCTTCGCAAGTAATTGTACTCCTTTGGTATTGATTTTCCAACTAGATGCTTTGCATTGTGTGAATGTGCTGCATAAATGACAATGAATTAGTGTGAAAATATATGTAATACAACTTAAGTCATTAATTATTGTATATTGAATCATGTACAATATTTATTAAATTTTTTGTATATTTATATCAAATTTTATTGTTTATGATTCTTGGTGAGTTCCATAACTTTTATTCTAAAAAGAGTGTGAATCAAATTTCCCTTCCTAAATACATCGTTAACTATTCATCTGATGTTGTAGATTTTTCCAAAAAAATGTATAAAAAATATATATGGTTATGATCCCACCACCTTATGACATCACATATATTGAATACAAGTTGTTGCATGGAAGTGGGAATTCTATAGTGACATGCATAGTTGTTTATGTGCTTTTCTATTGAGGGTTTGTAAAATTTGCATTTTTAATGTTCACTCCAGAACTATTTGAGGAAGCATAATGAAATAACTCACAACCCATTGTGGAAATCCAACTTGCATTTATTTTTTGCAATTCAAATAGTTCTAGAATAAGTTTTAGACAAACCAAAAATGATATGCCTATATAATTGCCTGTTGGAAAACAAAATGTTGGATTTTCAATTAAATTATATGAGGTGAGGGGCAAGTAACCAATTGGGTTGTTATGTATAGAGGGTTTTAAAACAACATGTGGGTTACAGGGTTGAGAACACCAAGTGTTTCTAACCTACAATTTTATAAAACAGTATGAATGTAATCAAAACCTTTTTTATTTACACAATAACAACCCAATTGGTTTGTCATACCTTGCCTTAATTTGGTTAGTCACCCAATTTTTTGCAAATTGCAATATATGAAAATAATATGAATGTAATAAAAGCCTTTTGTTTTGTAGACAGTAATAATAATAAGGTTCACCTTCAAAATTAATAACAAATCTTAGAGTAAAAATTGGATTTCAATTTCTTCATATGTTTGGAACAAAAAATGCACAAGATAATTGCAGGTTGGAAAACACAATGTTGGTTGTTAATTATTTCATTATGTACGTCTAAAGCTAAATGGTGAAGAGCATAGGGAGGATTTGTAGGTGGGGGATACATAAATCTAACTAATTTGAGGTGAAGAGTGACCAACCAATTGGGTTGTTACGCGTAGAGGGTTTTACAATAACATGCGGGTTTTCAGTTTTATAACACACACTATTTTCTAATTTTAGTACATCTTACAGTGTACAAAACAAAATGTTTTCAAGAGAATCATAAAACAAAGAAAATTGAGGTGAGGGGTGTCTAACCAATTGGGTTGTTATGTGTTCATGGTTTTTAAACACTAATGGGGTTGCAAGTTTTATAACATCCAGTGTTTTCCAAACTACAATTTAATTCACATTACAAATGTATTGAAAACGTTTTGTTATTTAGAGACTACAAATGTAATGAAAGGAAACTTCAAAATTTACCACAAGTTTTAGTTACAATAAAATTTGCATTTCAATTTCTTTGTATGATCAAAAAATAAAATGTATAGTACATTTGCAGGTTGGAAAACAAAGTGGATTGTGAGTATAAAAACTCTTAGTTACAATAGAAATTGCATTTGAATTTCCTCATATGATTGAAATAATATATGCTTCCTTACAATAGACAATACAATAAATTTTGGAACTTTAACTGTCTATGACACTTGCATCTTTTTTACATTTCACAAAGAACCAGTGATGCCTCCTTTAAAAGAAAAGTTGGTTCATACTATGATGAATATTATTCAGGTGGCTGAGACATTTGATAGGACATGTAGTGGTTGATCTCCTTCGAGATGGTCCCATTCAACAACCATGTTGGTAAGATCCACAAATTACAAGATGCATTCAAATGTTTAATTTTAATCCTTGAGACATAGTTATGATGTTGACTGGAAAGTGGGAATGATTTAACTAGGAGGAAGGAAAGGTTGTACACAAGACTTCCCCTCCTTTTAGGAGAATGTTGAACATTGAGGTAGTGACATGTTCGGTAATTGATTGTGAACTTCCCATTACTCTTTCCTTCCAATGCGTCAATCATTATGCTTTAAAATTTCATTTAGAAAATTTAATTTTTTTTTATGAATATAATGATTTTAACGGTATATCATTCATTTACTTCAGGTCGATAATCAGGGTAATGATAAGGCTCATGTGATAGTCCTTGAGGAAGAGGAGGCTGAAGATGAAGAGGACGTTGAAGAGGAGGAGGGAGTTGAAGATGAGGAAGAGGATGAATATGAGGAGGAGGCTAAAGATGAGGAGGAGGCTAAAGATGAAGAGGAGGTCCCTGACGAAGATGATGGTGTTCATGTCAACAAGGATGATGATCATGACAAACGTAGTGAGTATGAGGATGGAAAGGGCGACCCTAATGATGAGGAGGGTGTGAATGAAGTACAGGGTGATGCAAAGGATGGAAAGGTAGATAGAAAAATTAAATTATTGCATCGTTTGATTGTGTGTTTATGTTGTTCATTCAATTTATTTTAATATCAAATATGGTAAGCTATTTTATTTTCTGAATTTGTTGTCTAGGATGTTGCTCATCACAAAATAGTATGGCTAGGTAGAAAATTTGCACATTACTATACATATGGTTCATGTAGCATTGGGGGAGGGAAAATATTTTGGGATTTGAGAATGCTCAATGTGCATAGGGTGTTGGACCACAAACTTCCTCTTTTGACACTATGAAAGCATGGCTAAAGTGTGACAGGGGGACCACGAAAACGCCCGTGTCCTCCCCCTGACAAAATGAAAATGTATCTTCAAAGGATGGAGAATGTTGTGGAGTACCAAATGAGGGTACATTATAATAAGTAGAGAAGGCATATTATTGAAAGGTTTTGCATAGCGTATGGTAAAAAAGACTTCCCTTAATTTCCTCACAAAGCAAAGAAGGAGGTGAAAGTTGCTATGCACTCATACAATAGTAAGAAGAGGGAGGAAAGAAGGAAAATAATATTAATATTGTAGGAGAGAAAGAAAATGGTAATGTGGAAATAAACTATTAAATCTAAATTTTGGTTAGTTCATTTTTTTTGTTTTGATGTATACAAGGTTCACATATTGTTAACTTACATGGCATGACATGGAGATGGTCAAGGAGTGAATGTTAGCCCTAAGCATGGTATATTTTATTTGGAAGAGGAGGCACTTCCCATGATAACACAAGATGATGTTCTTCCTCCCAACATGCCATCTAATGTTGAGAAGAAGAGGGAGCATAAACGGCCAAAATTTTCAAGGCTCCTTCAAAGGAAGAAAGTGGAAGAAAGGGTAATTTTGAAATCTGCTCTTTAACACATATTTTGATATTTTGAATGAATTGGTTGCATGCATTTGAATTTGATCTAACGTTTAAATTTCCACCATTGCAGGACAAGGATGAACAAGGAAGTGGTGGGCATTAACAGGGTCGTGTCCAATTGGGATAGGAAAATGTACCTCAATAGGGAAACAAAGAAGAAAGGGTGCATGGGGAGGAGATCATATATGTGACAAATGATTCAATAAGTATCTATTTTGATTTATTGAAAAGGGTAGAGTTTGTATATCATGAACTTTTTTTGAATGTATTTCACATTTATGTACTAGGATGATGATATTCCTATTTCTCAATTTCTAGAAAAGAAGCGAAAAAGTGCTGAACAAACAAATATTGAGGTGATCACTACATTCCTATGAGCTCACCAATTTGAAGTGTGCTATCTCCTTTCCTTCTATGCATATATTATTGGAAATGGTAGTTTGAAATTGATATGTTTGTGTGTGTATATTGTTGTCTGAAATTATAAAGTCTAGTTATGATCTTTGTCTACTCACACCTCTACCATGTTTTGTAGGATCATAATGTTGTCGGACGTTTGCAGTCTCACGAAAAATCGGGCCTTGATCTTATTGATGACGTTGTCACAATGCATATGGGAGAAGGTGATAAAGATGGACATGGGGATAGGGAGAGCACTAGCTTTCCATCTATATCAGTAGGACACAACACATTTCCATGCTTCTATTTTGATTTATTTATGAATGCTTAACTATGACATGAATTATGATTGATTTTAATGAAATTTCCAATGCAACCAAATTGTGTTGATGAGAGGATAGATGATGAGATCATTGTAAAGTTTCACGATCATGTTGAAATTTCCTCATAGGGTAAAGTGGTTGGGAAAGGCATTCTGGCAGATGTGAGGAGAGGTGTTGTCTACCATGGCGTTGGAATTCCAAAAGGTTGTGTCAAAGTCCACATTGTTGAGGCTATTACTCTTGCTTGTAGTCTGCCTTATCGTGGTGCTTTCGTAGATTTTCTCTCTGATTTTGTGGATTCCTTTGCAATATGGCATCTTTGAATTGAGGCCTTCTCTTCCACAGGTACATATAAATTATTTCTTTCCACGTATATCATAGTACCTTACACTTGTTTTCATCCATATGCTAATTGATTAGCATACTCATTTGCATTAACGGGTTTGTTATAGGCTGAAGGTATTGAAAATGCCAAGGTGAAAGTATAGGGTCCCCAAAACCCTCTTGTTACATGTACAACAGTGAGGATTCATACAAGTGGATCACCCCACCCTCAGTGCCAAGGACCCAAAGAAGCCTATAAGATTTTATCAAAACATCTCCTCAATTGCACATAATAGGTAGCATAGGAGAGGATGAGACATGTTGTGAATAGTCATTGCACATTCTATCTTTGGTCATGTAATTATTGAACAATTATGGTGTACAATTACATTATTTTCCTAATTTTGAAGACTGTGTTATTGTAGATCTCATATCAGAATTTTTATTGCCATGTAAAATCTCATTATAAATAATGTTAAATAATGATAGGAAATGCCACTTCAAGTCTTATTATTTATGTTAACTTACATTGAATAAAAAAAATTGACATTTGAATTGTTTGAGCTCAACATATTTTGAATATAGCATTCAAGGGTGTCCAACAAATTTATAGCATATATGGTTCCTTCAAAACCCATAAAATTTGTGTTTTTCCACCTAGATTATGCTTCCATCCAAAGTGACAATAGGAATCTTTGCTCTCCTCAGGAAATACAATTACACACAAGTCACATATGGCTAGATGATAAACACGTGGAATGTTTATTTATTACATGAATGAAAACATGTATACTAATAAATGTTATGTGTATGTATATATGTGTGCAGGTATTACTCTCATCATAGATACATTCTAATCAATTATGGTCTTCAATGCTATCTTTGGATGTTTGATAAATGCACAAACATAAATAATTTGTATGACACTCAAACTGTTGACTATAATGAATAATTTCTGCTCTATACATGATAAAATATTCTTCTTATCTTTTACTTTCTTTTCGAAGTGGTTAATTTTAGTCTTATGATGTTTTGCTACAGTTTCAATATTTCCAACTATCACTTTTGCATGTACAAGTTGATCATCAAGACATTTTTCCTCATCCCCACTACTCTTACCTATTAACACTCCTTGGTATTCCTTTTCATGATATTCTAACTTCTTTTTCATATCTTTCACTTTAAGCTTTAGAGCAGTTGCTCCCTCATCAGCCCTTAGGACAACAACATCCCTTTCTTCTATAGAGTTTTCAATTTATTGAATACTTTTATGTAGCTTTGCAATCACTTTTTGCTCAACTTTTAGAGTGTCTTTCTAATTAGAAAATGCAGTTTCTTTTAAAACTTTGTTTGAAAACTTGTTTGCATTTTCAGATAAGACTTTCATGTCTCCACCCAACTGATTCTCTTTTTCTACACTTAGATCTAATTTTTCCTTTTCCTTATCATCTATTTCTAGTTTTATTTTTTCCATGAAATCATTTGTTCAACTCCATTTATAGCATCATCTCTCACTTTTTTTGCTTGCACAAATTCATATGCAATAAAAAACATCTCAAGTTTATCAACTTTTGCATTGCCATTTTCCCATTGCACATACTGCACATGCTCCTTAACTTCTAAAGAGCATGAAGAATCTCCTCAGTCAATACATTAGCTATCTCATTCACTTTGGTGTGCTTGATTTCAAGGGTGATAGGTTTAATAACACCCTGTGTTTTTCAACCTCCAATTATACATAAACAATATGATTGTAATGAAAAGCTTTTGTTATTTATATTGTACAAATGTAATAAAAGACACATTCAAAATTTATAACAAGCTTAGGTAGAATAAAAATTGTGTTTCAATTTCCTCATATGATGGTAAAATAAATGCCATGAATAATCGTGGGTTGGAAAACACAATGTGGGTTGTTAGTTATTTCATTCTATATGTTCAAAGTTAAAGGGTTGAGAGCACAGGGAGGAGTTGTAGGTGGGGGATACATAAAACTAACCAAATTGACTTGAGGGGTGACCGACCGATTGGGTTGTTATGTGTAGTGAGTTTTACAACAGTATGTGGGTTGTAGGTTTTATAACACCTAGTGTTTTCCAACTTCTAATTATACATAAACAATATGGTTATAATGAAAACCTTTTCTTATTTACACATCAGGAATGTAATGAAAGGAGCCTTCAAAGTGTATAACAACTCTTAGTTAGAGTAAATATGGAATTTTAATTTCTTCATATGATTATTGAATAATTGCAAGTTGGAAAACACAATGTGGGTTGTCAATTATCTCATTTTGCATGCTCAAAGTTAAAGGGTGGAGAGCATGGGGAGTAGTTTCAGGTGAGGGATACACAAAACTAACCAAATTGACCTGAGGGGTGACTAACCAATTGGGTTGTTACATGTAGAGGATTTTACAATAGTATGTGGGTTGCAGGTTTTATGACACCCAGTGTTTTCTAACTTCCAATTACATAGACAATATGGTTGTAGTGAAAACCTTTTCTTATTTACATAGTGAGAATGCAATGAAAGACACCTTCAAAGTGTATAACAACTCTTAGTTAGAGTAAATATGGCATTTCAATTTCTTCATATGAATATTGAATAATTGCAGGTTGGAAAACACAATGCGGGTTTTTAGTTATTTCATTTTCCATGTTCAAAGTTAAAGGGTAGAGAGCATGGGGAGAAATTGCAAGTGGGGAATACACAAAACTAACCGAATTGACCTGAGGGGTGAATAACCAATTAGGTTGTTACGTGTAGAGGGTTTTACAATAGTTTGTGGGTTGCAGGTTTTATAAAATCCAATGTTTTCTAACTTCCAATTATACATAGACAATATGGTTGTAATGAAAACCTTTTCTTATTTACACGGAAGAAATGTAATGAAAGGCACCTTCAAAGTGTATAACAACTCTTAGTTAGATTAAATATGGTATTTCAATTTCTTCATATGATTATTGAATAATTGTAGGTTAGAAAACACAATGTGGGTTGTCAGTTATTTCATTTTGCATGTTCAAAGTTAAAGGGTGGAGAGCATGGGGAGCAGTTGTAGGTGGGGGATACACAAAAATAACCAAATTGACCCAAGGGGTGACTAACCAATTGGGTTGTTACGTGTAGATGGTTTTGCAATAGTTTGTGGGTTTTCTGGTTTCATAACTCCCAGTGTTTGCCAACCTCCAATTATACATATATAGTATGGTTTTAATGAAAACATTACAAATAAAACAAAAAAAATGAAAGAATCTATTTTTGGTTGATTCAATACTTCTCTTACACTGTACGATTCTCATTATCAACTTTATAAAGTGTTGAATATTTTATATAAACTATAAAAAACCTTATAATTATTTTTGTGCAACTTTTTAAAACTCGTTTCTTTACATGCACTTCATTTTTGAATTAGGCCTCCTTAATCATATCCAATAGGTATTGAGGATTCTTATGGTGATTAAGTATATTATTCGTGCTTTGATGTATAAAATTTGGTGATAATAAATCTTGTTGATAATTGATTAAATGAAGAATTCTTATATATCAATAGTAATTTGGATTAATAACTTTAGTATCTATTTTTTTACTAATAGGTGTTAGTTAATATTTTTTAGTTGGCAATATATGAAAATTTAAGTCATTTGGAATTATCATATCTTGTATTATTTAAAGGAACACATGTGGGTTCTAAATGTCGTAGTGCCCAAATCCTTCAATCCAATTTTTTGTCTAAGAATGAAAGGTTTTAAAGTCATAGGAACACCCCTCTATTTTATGATTAAGTAGGGCAATAATGGATCAATTATTGGGAGTGGGTAGTATCTCTTCACTTTGGGCCCAACTAGATGATAGGTGAGATCCCTTAAACACATATTTAATAGGATTATGAAAAATAAAGGTGAACAAGTTGAAAGTTTTGTAATATTACTGAACATACATTTGATATCAAAGGCTATTGGTGAAAGAAATAGCTACCTACAAGACATAAGACATCTTATTAAGTTGATATGGAGATAATTGCACAACAATAAAATTTTGTATATCAAACATGACTCTACCATACAATCCCCTTAAATAAAGAACACCATCAACTCTTATAAAATTCTTTTGGTTGAAAAATAGTTTAATATAAATATTGATATTAATAATATTTGCAATTCTCTAACAAAAGACAAGTATCAAATCAATTAAATATTTGTTATCATAAAGAGATTGTGTTATTGATTTATTATCATAAACACAATGTGTTATTTATTTCTTATCATAAATACATTATGATATTTATTTATTTATAGAAGAAGTGGATGAAGCAGTACTTGGAGAAAAAAATGAAAAACATTGTGATTTATAAGGAAACACAATCTCAATCACTGGGGCTTTCTATTATGCTTTCAATTTATTTGTTTCTACATGCCTCAACACTCTTTGTCATCCACATTTTTTTTCCATTTTGAGAGTAGGAGAATTTTAAAGCATCTGCTATGAATTGAAAGGTCAACCATTTTGGTCATTTGGAATATAAATAATGAAATCGTGCAACCTATTTTAGGAGAGCCTACATTGTTAATCAACAAGTTCTTTAGCGTTATCTTCTCATTTCCTCTCTGTTCATTTCCTTTGGTGATTTCTCTCACACATAAGATGTTGAACTCAAAGATTCGTGTCGGCTAGCTTCCCAACTAGTTGGTGCAAAAAAATGGTGGTCCATTCATGATAGAGATGTTGCATTCCATTTTCAAGTTTAACTTTCTGGCTGTCAAGAAAGCAATCCATGAGGACACCAAATGTATGATGCTAATGGATCCTACATGCTGTTATTTTGGGTGTGAGATAGCTTATGCTTTCCTATCCAACTGTATGGACCTCTTGAGAAGCCAAATTATGGTTCATCTTCTCTTCCTAATGTAGGTGTGGGATGATGTGGTGAAAAAAACACAATTGGTCAAGCACTCGAAAGGTATGAATTTGCAGAGGGTTTATACCCCCTGGGTGGTCTGTTTTTAGGTTCTTTCCTTCAATCATCCTTTGAAGTGAGATGTCTGCGAGAAGAATTTAGCAGGAGCCTACAACATGATGGTCCTGGATTTTTTGAGTGTGTAATAGAATTGCATGGTCATATTTTTGACCCATAGGTGGAACGTGATATAAAATAGATGTTTCATTCCCTCCACACATTGATAGACCATCTCCCACTAGTGCCAACAAGAAATCAAAACATTATTGCTAATCTCAGCTTACTATGCGCCCACATTGAGATAAGGAGGGAATTGGAAATAGTAGGTCTAACGAGGATACAACTTCCACTTACATGGAAACCATAAAAGGTTTGACCAAGCAATTTATGTAGATAGGGTTAAAATTTGGGGTAATAAGCATGAGTCAATAATAGCAACTAAAAAACTATCTAATTCAAGCAATAAAGACCCTAATCCAACAATGAAGCACAAATGCCAATAGAAATCACAAATAATGAAACAATAATACTCAATCTCTATGCCATAGTTGATTCATCTCCATTGCTCTTATCCATTTTGCTTTGTTTGTTTAGATTTGTAGTATGCAATGCACTCAATGAGCTTGATATTGATAATTGATGGAAAGATCTCAAGATAGCGATATGATAGCAAAATATCAAATATTATGGTTCTTCAAGATGAATGATATGGGAAGCAAAATATTGAAGATTGTGGTTAGGGTTGAAATGAGGGTGATGGCTTACTTTTATAGAAATCCCAATTCAAATGAAGGGTTATGATTGAGAGATGATGTATGGTGATTAATGGATGATATTAATTGAGAGGAAAAGAGATAAGGATAGGAAGAAGGGACCGTGATCCAAGAAATTGGAATAAGAGATAGGGCTTAGCTAGAAAAAGGTAAATTAAATAATTAAAAAAATTATTTAATTTAGGGAATGGTGAGATGAATAATTAAATAATAAAAATTATTATTTAATTATAGAAGAAGAGGTGGAATACTAAATAATTAAAATAATTATTTAATAGAGTGGATGAAAATGAGGAATAATTAAATAATAAAACTATTATTTAATTATAAGGGAGAGGAAAATGATAAAATAATTAAAATAATTATTTAATTATAGAGAAAAATGAAAATAAATAATTAAATAAATAAGAATTTATTTAATTATAGAGGGAAAAAAGATAATTAGTGACATAATTTTAATAAATTTGATATTTATTTAAATTAATCAAGGAGGAATAAGGATAAAGTGAATTAATTAAACAATTAAGAATTATTTAATTAATAGAAGAATTATGACATTAGGGGATAATTAAATAATTAAAATTATTTAAATATTCTAGGAAGAAGGCGAATTAATGATAAAATGTTGCTTGCAGGCTTGTGACAATTTTTAGTGTCTACATTTTGCCCCTCTTTGACATAATGTGATTTCTAGCATTGTGTCAAAGAATAACTCCAAAAATTCAGCTCAGGATATGCCCCGGTGTGCCCTGGTAGATGCGGGATAGGATTTTTCCCCCTCGAGAAAATTGACAAATTTTCAAAAAAATCCAAAAAAATTGGCAACTTTACTGATAGGCTAATTTGATAGGCGCAAATGCATTAGTGATGAAAAACTAGGCTCAAAAGTTGATCTAGGGATGAATGGATGGGATGTTAGTAGGGAAGAAAAAGAGTGATGAGGAATGGAATGAAAGATAGAAAATAGATGAATTGGGACTTGCTATCTTGAGATATTGCTAGCAGATGGTCAAGCTCTTATTTGATTGCATAATTATCATCACAAAACTTGTTATGGCAATGGATATAGAACACTAAGATATGACATGGACTAAGGTGTGATATGTTATCCCTTGCAAAAACAAACACATGAAAAACAAGGAGTGCCATGACACAAACTAGTAACCACATAACCTTTTCAGAACATGTGAGGAAATAACCACAAAGTTGTTGGAGTACAGAGAACACTAAGAGGGGGGGTGAATAAGTGTTCTAACAAAATTTTAATTTTGAAATTAGCAAACTTTTTATGCACTGAGTTATATACCAGAAATATGTGTTTGTATAAAACATTCATAAAACCACAACTATGAAAGTATAATGAAATACAATAATCATGAAAAATATAGAACTCACAGAAGAGAAATAACACAGAGATGTCAGGAGTGGAAAACCCTCGTGGGGAATAAAAACCACTCAAAAATTTCCTCACAGGCTTAATCAAAATGCCTCACTGGCAACACAAGCCTTACTGGCTAGAAATGCCTCACTGGCAACACAAACCTCACTGGAAATGATCATATTGTTTCACTGGCATGATCACTTACAACTTCTCAAAAATCAAATGAAAATATAAAAATACAAAGGGTTTATCTGTTTCACTGTAAACCATTTTTCTCTTTCAATCTAATACATTCCATATCCTAAAGACTCATTCACTTGGAATCTTTAAAATATAAAATATATTAGTTTATACAATTTGTTTTGCACATTGCTTACAAAACTTCTTTACAAAATTTTATTTATACATTCAGTATAATGACTCTGTGAAAAGAACCGAACATCAAACAGTGATAAATCACTGTTTAAAAAAGCAATCAACAATGTATACAATGCTTCCATTTAACATGAAAAGAAGCTAACAAAATAAATGTTTAGAAACTGTTCCATAACTGTATTTTTCAGACTGCATGTAGCAGTTTCCATTTAGAATGACAACTATCATTATAGAGAGTTCGAATACCTATGAAAACAATTGTTGAAATCCCTTGAAACCAGTTTCAAAACTGCCATGAACAGTGTT
Organism: Sequoia sempervirens; assembly: GCA_007258455.2. Taxonomy (NCBI): domain Eukaryota; kingdom Viridiplantae; phylum Streptophyta; class Pinopsida; order Cupressales; family Cupressaceae; genus Sequoia; species Sequoia sempervirens. Next base: position 52,143,631 of record VDFB02270651.1, on the reverse strand, counting down.
AACCATATCCACATATGGTTCAAAGAAGTTTCTTCAAACTGTTAAAATTTTACCAAACTCTAACCCATAATACCAATGCTTGAATAACTTTAATTTTCTTTAACAACATTTAGATTAGATAAAACACAAATCTTTAAATTAACAAAAACATTGTTTAATTTATCAAATTAAACAAGAAAAAAATGGATATCACCTGAAAGCATTTGAACACAAGATTACCATCACTGAGATATGCCCTTGAAACCATTTCTACTACCGACTAGTAACTACCTGAAGGTCACATCTTTGTAGATCCTTAATAATTTCACAGTATTTCCAATATTATCATCGTTCCTCAAAC